>JAYESA010000018.1:108643170-108937148 GCA_036927795.1 Iris macrosiphon
CTTAGATCTGTGATTGAGTATATTGATACTATTGGTGGCTCATTATATTGTTAGATAGATTACCCAAACAATATTCTACCGTCGATTCTGTGGTGTAGGCTGGGCGTTGTTTCCGATTTATACTCTTACACCGGGTGCCGGTCGTGACATGTTCCTCCTTGATTTTGTTCCAAATTCTTTGAACTCACCTACCTTCTTTGACCTTCGAAATTGTACTCGCTTAATTCTCTTGACATAGATTTTCTTATTTTCTTACCTCTTCCTTTTTAATGTACTTCCCTAATAGTTTCTTGAGTATAGCCTTCTGCCAAAATATATGAATCCTTATTAGAAGATAATTATGATAGCATACCTACTAAGAAACATAAATTAGAATATTGACAGCTCCCAAAGTTTAGCATACCTAATGAACCCTAGCACCCAACACCTATAAATTTATTGACCATTATCCCTTGATATATTTAGGAATGACTTGAGAGAAGCATAGACTACTAGGGTTAGTTAGAAATTTGACCATATTGTTTGACCCTAGCATTGATGAACCAATAAAAAT
This sequence comes from Iris macrosiphon, assembly GCA_036927795.1. NCBI lineage: Eukaryota > Viridiplantae > Streptophyta > Magnoliopsida > Asparagales > Iridaceae > Iris > Iris macrosiphon. The sequence continues at coordinate 108,643,724 of JAYESA010000018.1, forward strand.
TCAAGGTTGAATATTAGGACTAAATTAACTTTCATAGTAAGATAATATAAGAGGACTATAAGTTTGGATTCTTGTCTTGATATTAGCATAACAGTACATTAAGAAACCACGAAGAAGAAACTAATACCTTAGTAAGAGCAAGGGTACCCTACCTTCAGCTTAGCAGAACCCCTCGAATCTATGATCATCATTGAGTCATACTTGAGTCTCCATGAATGACCGACCCTGCCATCTCATCCAACTATCTATATACTTTCCCATCTTGAGTTAATCCCTTCCTCCATCATAGATCAATTGTCCTAGCTCTTTACCCAATTAAAACCTATTGAATGATTAGAACATTTTCCTTGATCATCCCTTGAACATAGAGACTAGCATACCACTTTTCCTTAGGAAACTATGATATTATCAAGAGTCTCTCTATTTAATTTCATATCTTGTTTCTCCGAAACCTTAATGCTCGCTATTTGTGTGACGACTAAAATTTTTCTTCATCTTTCAATTCGTGCCACCTAACCCTTCTGATTGTAGGTCAAGTAATTTCTTTTATGTTAGGATATATAGTTTGGTAGGATTATAGTTTGTTAATCTTAAATTTTGTGCTTAGTAGTTAAAACTTGACAGGTTGGGTTATTCATTTAGTTTAGAATATGATTTTGTAATTATCCCTAGTTCCAAATCGTATAACCTTTATTAATATATCGCAATACAGGTTATATCCTCTTTCACTTGAGAGCCAGTAACTTTTCCATTCTTAATATTAATACTTTGTTCTATAAGCACTATGATTAAGACTTAAGATGACCATTACCTAGAGAGTTTTATAATACAATAGGATATCCCAATAAGTACCAAGATCTTTTTCTCGTAGACCCTAACAAGAGTTTCTACTTTATTTACAAGAACAAGGTTATTTTGTAGAATCCCCATAAGATAATTATAGTATTAGTTGATTCTTTTAAGTTGGGTAGCATGCCTCACAACCAAGTATCCCATAGTCCTTTTTGACCCATTAATGAAGTATAATTGAATGACACTAACTATATGCTAGCATAAGAAGATAGTGTTTATCCAGAATCTAGAGCTTTAGAGGCCATACCCCCATTTGGTCGACCAGAGACTTAGATAAGAAGTTAGTATAGCAACTGTAGAGACAAACACCGAGCGAGTCTTAGATTCTTGATGAACTTGAATTATTTTGTACCTTCCTTCATCATAATCCCACGTACTTATATTTTGTACTATCTTGACTTATGTTGCTATTATAGACAAGTTTTACAAGCTTATTCTTCTATCGAGCTTGTTTATGACATATGTATTATTGGGTGCACACACTAATATATTTGTCTAATTAGAATCAGTGTATTATGGTCTAGCTAACCTTAGTGCACTTGGTTCGCTCTTCGCATGACTACTTTACATGGATTGAGATATATAGTTGACTTAGCTTGTTAGACAAATATACTTGTCCTCTAGACATGTCCGAGCATATCGTATCGGTTACATAACTGTACTGATCCGAGCATGTGAATAGGAATTTACCAAAATAGATTTTAATCCACAACTGCCTTGTCAACTCCCTTTTGAATTCTTTAATCGCCTTGAACCCCGTACTTATATTCTATCACCTCCTCCTTGAATTCTTTATTATTGTTTTTTGTCTTTTCGTCTTCCCCTATTTCGGAAAGACAACCGCTCGTGCTTGACAAAAGTTAGGCACATAAATAGTACAAGATAAATACCCCATAGGCAAATCACATTACTAGGTGGTTGTCTTTTGTGAGTAAGGGCATGAAACATGTAATATATTTCGTGTTAAAATTTTTGAGGATTGAATAACACGATTAAATAATTTGAAAAAGTTTTTCTTAAATGTATAGTCTTGTTTGATAAATCGATAAATTCTAAGTTTGGTAGGAGTTGCATTGTTAACTTGAGATAAAATGATATATGAAGGCAAAAATCTTAGATCATGGTTAAAAAGGTAATCAGGTAAGATAAGATCGAGAGAATCAAGTCATTTTAATTTTGAGAATTTTTAGAAGAATGCTTATGATGATAAGAATTTAACTTTAAGGAGAAGATTTTCTTATGGATTGAATTTTAAAATTTGATATATTAGATCAGAAATTTATAATTTGAGTATATAATTTAAATTTTGAATATTGAAGGTTATAATATATTCGACTTATATTTAAATTTTGATTATTTGAAATTAAGACGTGATTATGATCAAATGAATTTAAATTTAAATATTGATTATTTTAATTTTAAGAAATTATGATAGATTTGAATTAGATTTAGATTTTGTTATTTAAAAATTTGAGATGGTTAAGATTTCCTTACTTAGATACTAATTTTGAGGATTTAAAATTTGACGACTCCAACGAGTACAAATGTAGGCATAGTGGCTATGAAAAATTTATCGAATAGAGGGACATCCATTTTAGATTATTAGATTATAGAGATCTCAAGATCGTCTATATATCCAAGTAGTGGCAGTTCATTCTCCGTTGTATCCGTACCTCGTCCCCTTGGATTACTCATCTCCTATACCGTGTCCTTCATATCCTTGATCCCATGTGCAAGTTCTCCTTATACTAAAATATATTTGTGCTATATTACGTTATTTAAAGCTGATCAGACTGACCCTTAGAATTTAATGCATGATTATTTTTTCTCCTTCCATAGTTTGAGGTACGATAATTCGTACATAACCTTTCCTTACCATAATGCTATCCCTTATTCTTAACCCGTGCCTTATTTATAATTTCGAGGACAAAATTCTTGTAAGTTAGGTAGAATGTAAAACCTTCAATTAAAATTTTTTTTTTAGTTAAATAAATATGAATAATAAAACAAAACATGTATTTATACTCATAGTAGTATATATGAGTATAACTTAAAGATACAATAGAATAAATAAAATCTTGTTCATAAATATATGAATATGATTGTATATGTGTAATAAATAAATTAAAAATAATAAAAGGTATTGAAAATTTTGACTAAATAATATACGATTTTTGAAAATAACGTATAACATTTCTTTATGATATTTGAATAAAAAGAATAGGATTTAAATTAAATATAAAAATAAAAAAAGAAAAGAAAAATAATAATAATGTTAAAAAACTATTTATAATAGAAATACTAATAAAGTACTAACAATAAATTTAAAGTAATAATAATAAAATAGTAATTTAATTAAAAGGAACTATTTAAGAATAAATATATTAAAAGAAATTATAAAATAATGGATTATAAAGAAAAGTATAAGAAAAATAATTATAAGAAAAGGAATTCAAAATAAAGAAAGAGAAAAAGGAAAAAAAGATAAGAAAAAGAAAAAGAAAAAGAAAAGAAATGAAAAGAAAAGAAAAGAAAAGAATATAAATCCAAAACAAACACTAAACTAGTACTACTAGCTAACCTACCCACCTGTAGACTACCCGACTAGTGACCCCATCAGGCCGCTCCCCCTCTCTCTCAATCAATATATATATATATATATATATATATATATATATATATATATATACTTCAAATCCTAACCCTAACTCTACCCCAACCCCCGCTCGACGACCGCCCTGGCCGCCACCACGATCGCCGCCACATGCACCGGCAACCGCGCGGAGCCGACACGCGTGTGATAGCACAGTCGCGTGTGCACATGCAGTCTATCAACCTGACTTCGAGGTAATGTAACTTCCTCCTCGCTGGTTTGTTTTATGGACAGTTTTTTCATATACGCTCACAACACGACCCTCTAGGATTCTCTTCAAGTGGGACGAGATTTTGTGCCACAGATTGATCGAAAAATCGACCGAAAGTTGGTCGAAAAACTGTTCAGAAACAGTTCAGAAATTTAATCCAACCACCCCTGTTCATGTCCAGTTTTCTACCAACTTTTTAGCTATTTTAAAAATCTAATTGAAAAGACTTCTTCACAATATGACCAAGATTAATTTTATACTTTTAGTTTTTATTAGTTTGCAATATGGATTAAATTATTCTACTTCCAAAACGACAAAAAAATTATTTTTAAAACACTAAAAACCTTGCTATACGGAGTGTGCTCCGCCAAACGGGACCACCATATCATATACCAATTACACAAAAAAGGGCATATTGTATATCTGGATGTGCAGGCTTTCGCGAAAGTTAATTTGGACGTGTGAGCGCGTTGGAATCAACCCGTATCCGTAAAAGTTCTCCCGTATCAATATTTTACAAATTATCCTATTATATTGTGTACGCTCGTCGGATCGACACGAAACTTGTGCCAACGGATCCGTGATATCATGCTGGTTCTGTGACCTAAGTTTCGTGCAATTCTGAGATAGTTGACCAAATCGCCTATTTGCGGTCCCATGGTTTGACTTGAAGGGCAAATTTGTGACCGGCTTACCGGAATCCAAAATTGGACATACCATTGAGTTCTTATCATTGTTTAGGATTTGTTTGACCTATAATTCTTCCTATTTAGAGACCTTTATTCCTGGCATATTTTTCGGTGTAAAGTGACCCACATGTGGACCTGCTTTGACCCAAAATTACCGTTTTGCCTCTGTGTCCAAATTGGACGAAAGGCTAGAGTTTTCTGACTATCACGTTGATTTCGGATAAATTGGTGATATTTATTTCATCATCTGGAGATATTTCTTCAGAGCCCCTACTTATCGGTTCCTTGTGCTTTACGTCTGGACACTTACATTACACAGATTGCTTGCTAAGCAAGTATACCTTGCCATAGTACCGTTTAGTTATATTCTTTTATTGCATGTTCATTTTTTGTTATTTATTATAATTTATTTTTCTATATAAAAGTGTGCGTCCGAGAATAACTTGGGTGAAACGACGGTTGCATCATCTTTTATCTTTATCTATATTATGCATATTGATCTAGAGTTAAGAGACCACCCCATGATTTTGAGGCATCTTATGTTTCATTGGCCGTGACACATCTATTACATGATTGTGAGTCTTATGTAGGATATGGACTTGCGTGATGGGTTGGCCACCTGTAGGTATGGGACGTGCGATAGGGAATAACTGCTAATAAATTTGTATGCTAGAAGACTTAGCAGTTATTAGAGGTATCATCGTGTCATGAATGTGACACAAATAGAGCATGGGGTGGGGAGAACAACAAGTAAGGCGTTTAGGCTCTTTTATACTTTATCTTTTGTAGCCCGTATGCTCCGCCGGAGATGTGTGGTCAGATGACCCCTATATTATTTACGGACGACCTCTGACGTCCGAGAGACGTTATATTTTTTAGGCCCCTGATTCTCCGAGAGAGTCACACCAATCCCATTTTTAGCCAGATAGTCCACGTGTTGGAAAGTTATTCTCCAAAGTGCATTCACATAGACGGTTAGGCAACGCTTTGGATGTTTAATTTTAGTACTTTATTAGCATGCTTCTATGTATCTTGTTACGTCCCTTCGAGGACCTGGCCCCTTTCCAGGTATAGAGGAGTATCCGCAGGAGTTTGGACCCGGGCCTGACACATCATTCACTGTTGAGGAGGTCTTACCTTCTGAGTACCAGTGATTAATTCATTGCTGATGGATATCTTAGTTGCAGTTTCTTTTATTTGAGATTTATTTTATATTGGAGTTCTATCCTCCTCTATCATTTTAGTTGATATAGTATATTTGTAGTGGATTTGTCTTCATCCGACTATTATTCTTTTGATACTTCGTACTTGAGACTTCTTCTGTTATTTATTTTGATATTCTTTATTTATGTTTATGGATGAGATATAGATGCCAGTGACTTGTGCTGACAATATATATACCACTTATGAATTATTTATTCATATACAACGTGAGTGTGTATTATGATTTTTTCTAACATATTGGAGTGTCATAAATATACGACTGTCATGTTTACGTATTTCTAGTCCTTATTTTGGGACTGGAGCGTGATAATGACCCCTTTGACGTAGAAATACTTATGTTTTACTTTGGGCGCCCTGGTGTACTTTCCAATTATGTGTGCGTACTAATCATGCTGCACTCAGTCTCCCAGCGAAAGTGCGCCAATCACACTCCTTGAGTCAGTGGCGCACTTTCGAGAGGTAAACTCAGTTGGTGGACTTTGGTGCATATTCAATCAAGTTCTCCCTAGATAACCAAGAAAATTGTGCCACAATCAGTCAACGCACTTTCCTTACGTTTGGAAATTTGGCAAACTTTTTCTATGTTTTGTCAGCATCGTACTTTTCTTTGTTGATCTGCTCGCGCATTTTCTTTCCTCTTTATTTCCTTAGGGACGAAGCTTTTGGTTGGTTTCTCGATTTCTGTGTTATTGATTTTTGTGCTCCTCGACTGACAAGCTTTGTCCTCAAATTGTGTGTTTTGTCTTTTAACTTGTTGCTCGTGCACTTTCTTTGAAAGAACGCCTTATTTTCTTTCCCGCACACTTTTGTCAAGTGCACCGTGTTGGTTAACTTGACAAAGTGCTCCACCCAATTTATAGCTCGTGCACTTTCTAGCGGAAGTGCGCCAACCTTATTTCAGTGAGTTTGTGTGCCACCCTATTTTGTAGTATTTTTATTATGCCACCCTATTTTGTAGTATTTTTATTATGTGTTCTCTTATTAAATTTGGAATATTCTTATCATCCTCTATGTGGTTGATCCTGGTATTTGCTTGTGTTATGATTCTAAGTAAGAATGAACTTAGAAACCAGACCTCATGCTAGACATGACTATGCACTAAGATTATATTTAAACATGGTATAAATATGTGTTTGACTTGAGATTTTTCTCGGTGAACCAGACTAAGTGAATAGTGACTAACCAACTATGTGCATGACATAAGCTTCGTGTTATAATGTGATCAAGATTCATGTGACCCAATAATAATTGGTAATTGGAATCGAATACTGTATCCGTCCTGATACTATTATTGCCTGATAAAGTTCCTGATCTAATGTTCACTGAGATGCGACATATCATGTTAAGTGTTAAAGTAATTATATATGGGATGTGCATCAAGAATTTCTCCAAATTCCTGAACGCGTGATACTATAAATATACTATTTTTTCCAGCACGTGCATGATATGGGAGTCAAATACTAAAGCGTGGCTAGGATATTGATTTATTGAATCTTGCATACATGCTTGGGTGAATCCAGATTAAATTTTCATGGATTCATATCTAGCGTGTCCGTACTTTGTACGACATCTTACGAGAAATTTTTATGTGGACATGCCTTGAGACTTTCAAACACAATATAGGGTTAATTAAGCAATTTAAAAATGGTAGTAACATGGAGAGAAAATGGTATCCCGAGATCATGCCAATGAACCTTCCCACATCTAGTGTGTTGTGGGTTGACCACCACAGATACGATATATCATCCGCCTTAGTGGAGTGCAGTATCTGATCTATTATAATATGTTGAGCCACTATTTCACTATAGGAACATTGGAACCACTAATACCGTATTTTTAGTACAGTAGCCCTAAGGGGATCTGTGCAACTCATAAAATACCTGTATATTCATCCATTGGCTAGGTTGGCTCATGTTCGGCAATGGTGTGATCTGAGGATACCTATTATGCATTATTCTGAGATAACTTCATACTCCATAAATAGCAAACCATACAAGTGATTGGCCGATTTTATAAATTGGACTTGGTTGTGATTGTAGTATTCTGTTAGTAGCCTAGGGAAAATGGACTATCAAAGTGTGATGGATTCAACCATCGTCCTTGTTTGGTTGCAGGGTTGGGTCTTTGTGCCAGGATATGCCATGGACCTATGCTTCGACGCATAACTATTATATATTAAATTGCTTTGGATTTTGTTCTTCTTTTTGTGCTTCCTTTGTGGTACTTACTATTTGGGGTCTAACCCCAATGGTTTTGCATTGCCAGGTTTTGAGCCAGCACCCAAGGATTCATCATACTTTCCTCCGACTAATGGCGCGTACCAGTAACACGACCGCCGAGGATAACGAGTGGATTCCTTTATTCACTGCTCGTCTTTTGTAAACTATATTCTTTTGGGCGTTTAGCCAACCGACACCTGTTAGCCGGCAAATTTGGACACTAGTTCCTTACATGTTTGTATATATTCAGACTGCAACTAACTTACTGTCATGTATATTTTGATCTTCCATCTAGCACATTATTCTGTATCACCAGATCTCTAAAGAATATTCTGATGTCGCATATAGGATGTCTTATTGCTTATTTTGAAGTGTTCTATATTTTTGCTTCTTGTTTGAATGATTAAGATATAGAAGTTCTTGACCCTAGGATACTTTATTATAGTATGTACCCCTTGGCTAGTTACAACCGTGATCGTTGTATGACGTATAGTATCTTGTACGGGATAGCTGGCCATGTCCGTCTCTGTATTTTGTTACTGGGGTGTAACACCAGTCCAAAAATAGACTATCCCTATTTGATGGTACTAACTACATGTACTGAAAGACACTTATGAGATTTTATCTGAAGTCACTTAATTTTGACCTTTGGACCGTTGTAGTAGATTGATACAAGAAATCACTTAGAATAGTCATAGATGGTAACCTTGTAGATAAGCCCCATGAAAAATATATGGAGAATAAAAAAAGAAAGCTAGTCTTGAGACTAAAGCTATTAATCCTCTATTTTGTGCTGTAGACAGAACTAAATTTAACAGGGTCTCCACTTGTGGCACTTCTTACGAAGTATGGAAACTTCTTGATGTCACTTATGAAGGAACCTCACATGTGAATGAATCAAAAATAAGTCGACTGGCACAAGAATATGAAGCATTCAAGATAAACTAGAATAAGACCATCACTCAAATGTTCACAAGATTCCTCGATATCGTTAACCCTCTATCCTCTCTTGGCAAGGAGTACAACAATCACGAGAAGATTCGCAAGGTGCTAAGAGGAATCACCAAGAAATGGAATCCCAAGGCCACTACAATCATAGAAGGAACTGATCTTGCCACGATGACCCTTGAGACGCTCATGGGCAAGCTGATGACTCATGAGCTGGATCTCAAGGAATTTGAAGATCCCATGCCGAAAGAAAAGGCGATTGCATTCAAGGCACATAATAAGAAAGTCTTCAACTGCGACTTCGACGATGATGAATCTCAAGATGAAGAAGTTGCTCTAATCACCAGAAACTTTCAAAATTTTCTAAAGGCCGAGAGATCAAAGAAGAAGGAGTACAATGACAACAGTAATGAGGAACCTGTGTGCTACAACTGTAAGAAGACAAGGCATATAAAGAGGGACTGCCCAACAATAAAGAAAGGAAATTGCCAAGATCTCTCATCTAGAAGGACATAATCAAGGAAATACGTGAATACAAGTATCTGGCATGAAAGAGAAGCTAGTAAATCTGAGGAAGAAGAAAAGCCTCGAGATATGGCAAATATTTGCTTTATGGCACTGACTGATCAGGTAACATATAAAAATTCCTATGATGACTTTACTTTTGATGAACTAGGCCATGCTTTCAGTGATTTACTTAAGGATTTTAAAAAACTTAGAAATAAATACAAGTATACTAGGAAAGATGTTCAAGACTATCAGAATGAAGTAGAAAGACTCACCTCTTTGCTGAGTGAAGCAAAGTATACTTCTACTTGTAATGATTCAGATAAACTATCCTGACTTAAGCTTAGTCTTCATGAGGCATTTGACTGCATTGACAAGAGTGTAGAAGCATGAAAATTATGCAGGCCATATAGAGCCCATGCACCCTCAAAATAAAAGCAGTCTGCAGAGGAGCCAAAGAAAGCACAGGCGATCGAGGGGCTCGCCCAGCCTGTAGAGCATCCATGCGGCCCAAACAACCAAAGAATTGCAGGCCGCATAAGAAGTAACGAGCCGCATAAGTGTCACTACCACATCCTGAAAATAGGGGTATTTTTGACTTTTTATATATTATTAATATTGTGGTAGTTATTATTAAATAATTGCATTAGATGTGTATTTACATATATATTATATATAGTGTTCTCTAATGTTTAAGCTAGTAGACTTGACCTAGAAGCCCACTAGATGAACATCTAACCGAATTATAGGGTTATGAATTTAAATTGTATTATTTAGGATTTAATTATTTGATATTGTAATTAATTACCGTGATTGTTACACCCTACCGTTGTTGCAATATTCGGAGCCCAGCCTTAGCCCATAATTTCCAACAAGTTATTGCATTCTAGACTTGACACTCCAATTTAGGCACTGGACTTTTCCATCACTCAAAATCATAATCCTTTGTGCTCTAATTTAATTGCACAACCTCCCGTATCCGAAATCTATTATTTAATCTTGTGTCGCGCACCCGTGTCGTTGCCATCAATTTTGAGACACCAACTCAACCCGTTTAGCCGGACCAATTAAAGGGTCCAAGACTGACACCAGGCCTACATCTTTCATGACCTTTGTGTAACTCATAATTATGCTCTCTTGTGCTTCATTTTAGCCATATAATATTCGTCGCGGACGTTTATTTAATTTCTAAATAAAATCTAAATTTGTATCGTTGTGCGTTTCAATCAAAATTGGAGACACAATCTTAACCCATTTTCGTGCAACCAAAATTAGGGTAATATTCTGTTCTGAGTCTTCTTCACTAATGATATTTGTGTCCCAACCTAGTTTTGGCACCATGTACTCCTAATTAATTTTAGAACATCGCTTGTATTATTCTTTAATTAAATTGGGGATACCATTTTGACTAATCCAATTTTAACCCAATTTAATCCAAATACCCTATTCATTAAGCCCATACAAAACACACAACACTCCCTCACCCTACAAAACACCAAACACCAATTCTCCCATAATTTTTTCATCATTTTATGTGTTTGTGCAATTATCCAAACTTAAGGGGCTAAATTGCAAATATTGTGACATGTGGCACACCCTCATTGGTCAAAGCCAAATGAAGAAGCTAACCCTCTTCTTTGACCGGTCAAGTACTCTCCCCCTCTCAATTTTATGAAGAAATGAATTCACTCATGTGAAAGCTCAACCCCACATTTGAAATTGGTCAATCCTCACCATCCAACCCTCACACACCATCCTATAAAATGTCTCCATCACACCCCTCTTCCCCATGCCGGCCCTAATCCTAAGGGAGCTTTGAAAACCTCACCCTCTCTCTCTCTCCTCCCTCTTCTCTATTCAAAACCCCAACCGAATCCTTCCTATTTTCTTCTTCTTCCATTTTTTTCTTCCTTTCTGCTTCTCCTTCTTCTACTCCACTACACCAGTTTCTGGCCGGCCCCTCTCCAGCGGACCGCTGCATACTCCGGTCTTCTTCAGCAGCCGACACCGCCATCACCTTCACGTACGTCACCACCACCCTCCTCCGGCGGCCTGTTGTGCAACCACCACCTCACTCACTGACTGCCACATGCCCGAGCTTCCCCCTCCGGAGCCGAGCTGCTCCGCCATGAGCCGGTCAACCGAGCCTGCAGCACCCATGATGAGGCACGAGCTTCCTCCACCCCACGAGCTTCGGCGAGCTGTCCCCCACAAGCTGCTGCACCACCGGCCGAACACGCCCTTCGACTTCTCCAGCCTCACCCGAGCCTCTCCGGCCAGCTGTTCCTCCCTCGTCTCCGGCGAGAACACCCATATCTCTCCTCCACTGTATCCTCTCCGGCGCTGCCATGAGCTCCGGACGCAGGCAGCCACCCCCATCCGCCATTGCCAATCTTCTGCCGAGCTTTCCCTCCTCCACTGCTCTTCCCTCCTCCGGCCATTAACTCCGGCCACCACCGCTGCTTCCACCACCATCAACATCAGAATCCTCCTCGAGCCATCTCTTCCCTGTCTTCCTCCCCCCGCACAAACTCCTCCAACCTCCTCCTCCGGCCACGAGCACCCGACAACATCATCACCACCACTTCAACACCACCACCCCTGCCTCCTCCTTCTCGACCACCCCAGTGCAGCCCCTCCACCAGCACCTTCATCGCCACCTTCGTCATCATCGTCTTCGTCTACTTTGTCATCCTCGTCGTCATCGTCATCGTTACCCTCCTCTTCTTCGTCTTCGACGTCGTCGTGGACACCGGCGTCATCCCCGTCATCGTCGTGCACACACACAGGTTCGGTTCTACCCCTCGTGTACACGTACGCGTGTACGTATTCGTTTGGTGTATGATTGGTATATAAATGTTGCATACATTTAGTAAATACGTATTTGGTATATATATATATATATATATATATATATATATATATATATATATATATATATATATATATAGTATATGCATATTTTCACTTGGTGTATATATACATATATATATATATATATAGTATATTCTCAAATTAGTATATATATACATACATAGTATATATTAGTGTGTATGGTACTTGTATTAGTATAGGTTAAATGTATTTTGGTATATGTAAATATAGTATTAATTTTATTTAGTATATATTTACATACGTATATGTATGGTGCATGTATCCCTAGTACATGTTTAATATATATATACGTACGCAGTATTAATTCTATTTAAAAGTATATCTAAATGTATATTTATTATACTTGCAATTAGTTAGTATTAATGGTTATGATAAATAATAATAGGGATTATATGCCCATGTACTAGATGACCCAAGTATAACCAACGGATACCCCGTAGTTACATTGACCTGTGACCATGTAAATGTTAGTTGACTGCCACATGTACACTGACGTACTGGCAAGCCCCGTATCAGTTTGACTGTCTGTTTTGCATAGCAATTGCAGACGTGACACCAGTGAAATCAGACGCACACTTAACCCTAGTTGACCAGTGTCATACCTAGCGTAGCCCTGAGTTTATTATGTTTTGATCGTGTGTGTTAGTGTAATGTCTGATGCAATATTGTATTGTATTACATGTGTATAGGACTGTTGGATCGTCCTGCGAGACTTCAGGAGCAGGACATTGGTATTGACAGCTTAGGACCCCAGACGAGTACATTCTCTGATAGTTTCTTATTTATGATATCCTCTATGTTTATTGTATCTAGTGTAAATATCCATATTTCTTGACACGATGGTTACACGAATTAATATATCCGGATCTCGTCATGAGATGTTATTCCTTGTTCATGGTGTATCTTGTACAAGTCTTATTTTATTGTTTATCTCGTACATGTACAGACACAGATTCTCGGGAAAAGTCGCTATCTTCTTAGGGAATCCCGTGCCATAGCGTGCCATGATTGGATCTACTATACCAGTCGGGAGTGGGGAGTATTTTAGTGTAGATATATGATCATACCCTTCATGTACAAGTCTTGTTCACATGTTAGTGTTGGTCATACACCGCACGTATGACCAGCCAGGCCATTATTCCTGTACAAGTTCCCAAGCCGATCACATGTTGAAGCTAGTACTCACACACTTAGTCATAGTATTCTTGTTCATTGATATATTGTTCCTTCCTGCATCTATTTACAGTATTTTTAGTATTTTCTTTATTGTATATCTCTCGCACATGTATATGCATCTTGTATATTTCTATCTATTTACTACTACATAGTTTATATCATTGATATAGAACTGTTGTTAGAGATGTACTTTGCTCCTTCCTGACTGGAAATATTTTTTCAGACTATTCCTTAGAGGACCGGTGTTCGATATTTTATGGACCACATGGAGAGTAGCTGCAGACTTGGACTTGGTAGTTCAGTTGTGATTTCGGGAGGTCTAGCCGAAATTACTAGTTATCTAGTTAGTTTCCTTAGCAAATTATTTGGTACCGGATTTGTCTTCGGCATACTTTGTTGAGATTTTGATATTATTGTTGAGTTAGATTATTTATATTTAGATTTGTGTTGCATTTTTTTTGATATCTTATCGTGCTGTAGTATGTGATTGAGTATGTTGTTCATTTTATATTGTGTTATCCGTGTCTCCTTATGGAGTTGGATACTCGTACGAAATTGTTTAGATATTGCATTGACCTAGACAGCGTTCTACCGCCGATGTTGCGGCATAGGCTGGACGTAACCACATACTCGTGCCCCAATTCCAGGCGCGGGTCGTGACAATAAGATTCTTTGACACGACATTCAATGCATGTTAAAAGTTTTGACATGCCTCTCGTCACCCATAGTGCCTCGAGAATCTTAAGAGAGGCGGCGGTGTTTGCGAAAAACAAAGCTTAAACAAAACTTTGTATTATAAACTATTAAAAAGAAAGAAGAGTATGGGTGATCCTAAACAGAAATCTAAGTACAATTGATTCTAGAGAAGTATAGCTGTAGCGATTTGATCTACGGGCGATCACTTTACTACTCATTGGACCATACAACGATGAAGAAATATAGGGATGCTATGAACAACTTGAAGAGTTGGGCAATAATAAAGCTTTGGAAATAATGACATGATCAACTTCTATTTCTCTCATTATGTTCTTGAATTTCAAAGACTTGAAAATTCCTAGCCCTGTTGCCTATGCCCCTTCCTCTTTTCTAATGGAAGTACCGATCATGTATTTATAGAGTTTAGGAGCGGTTATGAAAGTGTGCATTCCCTTTGGATAGTATATACTATTTTACCATTGTGCGCGCACTTTTGGTGGACTAACACCCCATGTTCTTAATGAGTGGATGCACAACTTGCTTCCTGCTTGACATGTAGCTTCCTATAAGAGAAAAACATAGGTCGTAAAAGACAGTTGTTTATACACGTTTTACTAGAAGCATGACATGTAAGACACATAATCGTAATTTTTCTTTGTCAGTTAGGATCGTAGGCGCACTTTAGAAGTGGTCTGGAGACTAGAACACTTTTGGAAAGATTGACTATATAAGCTCTCTTTTTAAGAACTTGGCAGTGATGGCACACTTTTATTGAAATTGGCGCAACGACACAATTTTGAAGAAGTAGCCATGATGGTGCCCTTTTGAAGAAATTGCACAACGACGCACTTTTGGAGAAGTTTTTGCAGCGGCACACTTTTGAAGAAGTTGGCACATCGGAGCACTTTTGTTGAAATTGGCAAAACAATGTACTTTTGAAGAAGTAGGCGTGATGGCGCACTTTTTAAAAAGTTGGCCATGATGGCGCACTTTTGTTGAAATTGGCGCAACGACATACTTTTGAAGAAGTAGCCGTGATGGCACACATTTGAAGAAGTTGGCCATGATGGCGCACTTTTGGTAAAATTGGTACAATGGTACACTTTTCTTGAAATTGGCACAACAACACACTTTTAAAGAAGTTGACACAGCGACGTACTTTTGTTGAAATTGGTGCGACGACACACTTTTGTAGAAGTAGCCGTGATGACACACTATTAAAGAAGTTGGCCATAATGATGCACTTTTAAAGAAGTTGGCACAATAGATGGGTCGTTAAACGATAACCTAAGTCTGAGTGCTGCAACTCAGTTATAATAATGACTTCTCACTCCTCGACTGCTGTTCAGCTGTCAGATTCTTTATATTTAATATTTGGTGGAAAAGTAGACATACGATTTGTGCGTCTGTCTTTGTTGACGAAAATAGCTTGAAAGTGTGCCATCCTTTGAAATAGAATGGAAGTGCGACATTCTTCTCCTACTAAGTTTATTTATAGGAAATTGCACCATCTTCAAGAGGTCACTACTAGAAAAAGCGGGATTAGCGACGTATTTTAGCGACTCCAAGTAAAAACGTCGCTAAATTAGCGACTCCATAAAAAATTTCGCTAGACATCGCTAAATGGCGACATTTAGCGACATTTAGCGACTTTTATTAAGATTTTAAAAGATTAGTCGCTATAAGTTCAATTAAGGTCGCTAAATGTCGCTAATATATCTGATTTAGCGACGTTTAGCGTCGTAATTAGCAACGTATATATCAAAAATATTTAGCAACGTGTTTAGCGACGTCTTTGACATCGCTAAATTTTATTTTAGCGACATTTTTATTTGACGTCGCTAAACGTCGCTAAATTTTGGTTAATTAGGGCTTAGTTTTCTTTTCCCCCATCTGTCGAAAATTTTAAAAGTTTTTGATTTCTCCCGCCCCCCCTCTCCGGCGACTGGCTCTCCACGGCTGCGGCTACTCCGGCATCCCCCTCCTCCTCCTCGAGATCTAGGTAATCTCTCTCTCTCTCTCACATGTGACACTGACACAACACACACACTTGACAGACATGACACACGCACACAGATACGACACACGCACACAGATACGACACACGCACACAAACACTGACAGACACACACGACACATACACATAGACGCAGACACACACACACACACACACTCACACAGACACTGACACTGACACAGGCATGACACACACACATATACACACTGACACACACACAATATTTGATCTATTGGATATGTCCATGTGAATTGAGGGTTGGTATCATGGTGGTGTGGTGTATGGAGGATGTATCCTAGAGTATCTTGGTGTTGCACACCAAATATTTGTGAATTGGACTAGTGGTTGTGTGTGTGTGTCTATTTATGCCTTAGAGTATCATATGATATGTATATGTAAATTGGTGTATTATCTATTTGCATATGAGAGAGTGTATGCATATATAGGTGTATCTCGATATATATATAGATAGGTATATAGCTACTGTTATCTGTGTTGGTGTTCATAGTGTCTTCTAGCTGTGCTTGATGTGGGAGAGGGTAGAAGAGTCGAGTTATGTGTGGGTGTCACTACTGAACTATGAGGCTTCAGGAACTGAACTCAATTCAGTTTGGCCTAGTGCATTAGGCAAGCTGACAATGTGTTGCAGTGGTGTCGGGTTGGCACTGTGAGGAGGGGATTGGTTCCTGTCATCTTCTGCAGTGGGAGAGTGTTGGTGCACACTTGAGCACCATCAAACACATGAATGCTTGAGCAATGGCAAGGAAGCAACAAGCACTGCTGTGAGCCATGGCAGTAGCTAAGGGCAGTTGGAAACAACTAAGTGAAGGAAAGATTTAGCCACTGCAGCAGCAGTACAAAGTATCAGAGGTTGCAGACTTAGTTAGGGTCTGTAGGCATGTATTTGGGTTAAGGTATAGACAAGTATCAGGTAGGTGTTCACCGGTCACTTGTTGCATGCCAATACAGCCCTTAACTGATACTGTAGTATCAGGGATTTAATTGGCAAGAGTGATCAGTGCAGTGCAGTTCAATTAGAGCACAAAAATGCTGTGAAGTGAACTGATACTGTGGTATCATGGAGGAGTGACTGCTATGGGTTGTAGTCCAGTGAGCAAGTATAAGGATGAAGTGCAAGGTGCCAGGCCAAGGGTAAGAGGCTCTCAGTGTGGATAGTAAAGTACTTAATTTCAAAGCAGAATATCATAGTAGTCCAATATCAAGTTGGAGTAACAAGTGACTGGGACCAAGGTATTATTGTGACATACATTTATGAGCTAAGATGTGAGTTAGGGTAAGGTAGGATATTAGTTAAGTTATACTAGTAGTATTTAGTATAGCTAATATTAACTAGTATACTTAGTAATAACTAGTATTAGCTAGGCATTAACTAGTATAAACTAGAATTCCTTAGTACGACCTAGAAGACATAGTGTAGCAAGGTATTAACCTAGTATTGACTAGTATAAACTAGTATGGATCTAGAAGTGGCTTAGAAATATCACCATGAACTAGTTAACCCTGTTTATCATTTCAAGGGCTCTTGGACTTTGATAAATGAAAGTATGTATTATATCAGTAATGAAATGAAAGTATTGCTTATTTTAGACTTTGATAAATGGTCAGTTGTTTTGAATATTGCTTATTTTAGACTTTGATAAATGAAAGTATGTATTATATCAGTTATGATTTTTATAGTATGGTTAAGTTATGAAGTTAGGTGATATACCACTGTATGTAATGATTTATATGATACATACTGTCATTTTTGCAGAAGTATCTAAAAATGGATATGAATTACTATCTGCGTCATCGTTCGTGGATGTACAACCGTCATCCTGATGACATGTGCGGTGTGCGGGATGAATTCATTGAGGGTGTACAACAGTTCCTGCAGTTCGCCAAGGCGTTCCCTCAGTACATGGACGGTACCAAAATTAAGTATCCGTGTGTGAGATGTCGCAACAGAAAATATCATCTAGAAGTGGAAATTACATATCATTTATACTCGAAGGGCTTCACGCCGAATTACTATCAGTGGACCGCGCACGGAGAACTTGTATCTCTAGCATCAGAGTCGGAGCCCTATGTGGAGCCGTATATGGATGTCCATGACCACGACGCTTACGACGATGGGTTGGTGAACATGGTTTATGATGCGGCGGGGCCTAGTTTCAATCCAAACAATTATGATGCGGCAGGACCTAGTTTCAATCCGGATAATTATGATGCAGCTGAGGAGGCACCGAATGCCGATGCTGCAAAGTTTATGGAGTTGCTGGAGAATGCAAGGACTCCACTATATCCTGGTTGTGAGGATCATTCACCGTTGGAGGTGGTTACAAGATTATTGAGCATCATGTCCGATTTTAACATGTCGCAAGATTGCTATAATCGACTGCTCGATTTGATTATAGAGATCTTGCCCGAGGGTGCAAAGTTGCCTAAAGACTTCTATCGATCTAAGAGGATGGTGAGATCGCTTTAGATGGGATACGAGAAAATCGATGCATGTCACAACTGGTGCATGTTGTACTACAAAGACGACAAGGATGAAGAGGCATGCAGATTCTGTGGTACTGATGCTACAAGGCCACTATTAGAGGAAAGTCTGTCGGTGCAAGGAAGCCTACCGATTCGATGCACTACTTGCCTTTGACGCCGCGGTTGCAGCGGTTGTTTATGGTTAAGGAGACTGCAGAAAACATGAGTTGGCACAGGCGAAAACAGATCGAAGGAGTATTGGATCATCCATCCGATGGAGAAGTATGGAAGCACTTTGATCGAGAGTATCCACATTTTGTCGAGGAAGTGCGTAATGTCAGATTGAGGTCTCCTCTTACGGTTTTACCCTATTCAAACTTTCGGGCTTCCAGTATTCATGTTGGCCTGTGATCGTCACTCCGTACAATCTACTGCCTTGGATGTGCATGAAGACTCCGTATATGTTCCTAACCGTTATTATCCCGGGTCCGAACAATCCGAAGAGGAACATCGATGTGTATTTACAGCCTTTGATAGATGAGTTGAATCACCTGTGGGAAGTAGGTGCCAACACGTACGATGTTTCTAGAAAGCAGAATTTTCAGATGAGGGCAGCACTTATGTGGACCATCAACGAATTTCTGGCCTATGGAATATTATCGGAATGGAGCACCCATGGTTATCTCTTATGTCCGTATTGCATGGACCGTACTCAGGCTTTCCGTTTGAAATACGGAGGCAAACCATGCTTCTTCGATTGTCATCGACAATTTTTGTCGAAGGATCATCCATATCGGAGGAACCAGAATACTTTTCGTGCGAGAATTATGGAGAAGGCCAATCCACCGCCAAGGTGGCCCAGATGCACGATATGGGAAGAGGTAAAAGATTTACCAAGTGCTATCGAAGAGCCTGCTAAGGGGTACAAGTATGACGGATTTGGTCGCACCCATAACTAGACGAAGAGGAGTATATTCTGGGATCTGCCATATTGGAGCACCAATATGATCAGACATAACCTTGATGTCATGCATATCAAGAAGAATGTGTTTGATAACATAATTAATATTGTAATAGAGGTAAAAGGGAAGACGAAAGATAATCCGAAGGCCAGGTTGGACTTAGAAGAAATATGTAGACGTCCTGCATTGCATTTGATAGAGGAGGGGAATGGAAAGTTAAAGCAACCTAAGTCAGTTTTCTCACTGGAGAAAGAGGATAAAGGTAGACTTTGTAGGTGGATTCAGGGTCTAAAGTTTTCAGACGGGTACGTGTCGAACTTGAGAAGATGCGTCGACCTAAAGGAGAATAAACTGGTGGGTATGAAGAGCCACGATTGTCACGTATTCATGGAGAGGTTAATTCCGATTGTATTTCGGGAATTCTTACCGCAGGTCGTTTGGGACCCATTGACAGAGCTGAGCATATTCTTCAGAGATCTTTGTTGTACTAAGTTGCTCGTCGATCGTCTAGAAAAGCAAGAGAAGGACATTACGGTAACACTATGTAAGCTCGAGAAGGTGTTTTCTCCTGGATTCTTCGACTCTATGGAGCATTTGCCAATTCATCTTTCCTATGAGGCACGTGTTGGTGGTCCTGTCGGTTATCGATGGATATACCCCTTCGAGTGGCATCTGAATCACCTAAAGAGAAAGGTGAAAAACAAGGCACGGGTTGAGGGCTCTATTTGTGAAGCTTATGTTCTCGAGAAGATTATAAACTTTTGCTCAACATATTTCAAATCGCATGTTGCTACTAATAGGACGAAAGCTCCGAGAAACGACGACGCATATCAGGAATCTAATGATACAATACTCAAAGTATTCAATGCGTCCGGAAAGCCTTCGGGAAAAATGAAGAAGAGATATTTGAATGACGAGCTAAGGGCTGCTCTGTTGTATATATTACTCAATTGCGACGAAGATGAAGTGGAGAAGCTAGAGGGGTAAGTAATTAATACGTCCACGTTTACATCATCTCAATATAATAGTATAAGATACTATTATGCTACTAATCAGCATTTGCTTCATTGTTTTTCAGCACATATAATGATGAGTTGAGGTCGGTTAGACCCTACATAACAGACGAAGAAGTAGAACAAGATATGAGATGCCATTTTTCTTCTTGGTTGAGCGCATATGTAAGATGCTTGGTAATTACTTTTTATTTTTGCACTTGCAAAACAAATAACTTACTATCGCTACTTTGGTATTTAGGTCGATCGTCTAATAACACCCGAGACTGAATCTATTAGAACTCTAGCCAAGGGACCAATTACTGCCGTAAAAATATGGCCAAGTTTCTGTGTGAATGGATTCAGGTTCAAGTCAACAAATGCTCCTATCAGAGACAGCTTTCTGGATCTTAATTCCACGAAAAACAGTTATTTGTGTATCAAATCTTCGAACTACAAAGACGTCAATCCGGGCAATAATTTTTTTGGCATCTTACGAGAGATTGTGGAGTTGACATATAATTATGGCACAGAACCTGCTAATATCGTGCTATTCAGGTGTGAATGGTTCGATCCGATTCAAGATCAAGGTTGGAAAATTGACAAGCATGGCCTTGTGGATATAAACTACAAGCGTAGATATCAAGGCTATGAACCATTTGTCCTATCAAGTCAGGCTCAGCTCGTGTACTTCATAACTTATCTTAGACGGGGGACAACGAGGTCGGATTGGTGGGCAGTATGCAAGACTAAAGCTAGAAATACCTTTGACATTGACGAAATAGCTTATCAGGAGGACGATCTACCTCTTATAACAAATATTGTAGATGTGGACTCAACGGAAGTTACTCATTACACGAGTAATAATATAGAAGATGTAGAATTATCCGAAGATGAAGACGAAGTGGATGAAAGTGAAGACGAGAAAGAGGAAGAGGAGGACGAGAAAGGCGAACAAGATGAATTTTCTGAAGATTATTGAAAATAAAATATATTGCATATAGAATGTAACTATATTTTGACTGTAGAATGTAGATCAAGGTTAGAAAATTGATGAAGTAGATGTACCCATTAACGAATATATGTATTATATTTTGACTGTAGAATGCTTTGAGATATGTATCATATTTCGACTGTAGAATGTACTATATATTTGTGTTTCTCTATATTCATCATATGTTGTTATCAGATATGACAGGACGACACGGAGGATTCTGCAGGTCCCGAGGTAGACAGAGTGCTCCTCCGGTACTACCTACTGTTGGTTCCGGATTATCGTCGCCCAGTACTCCAGTATATCGATCACTCACATCTCCGACTGTTGGGACGAGTAGTTCCAGGCGTGATAGTACACCCTCGTCCAGCGTTCCTCCTGCTGACGGAACCATGGGGACAGATGAGCATGTCGAGGAGGTCGTGCCTACGTTGTCCCAGCATCAGCAAGATCCTCTATGCGCACCTCCGGAGGAGACGAGGACAGAGATTTGGGCCGACGGTACAGAGTAAGTCAATTATATGGTTTAGTATAATATATATCGTATATTTCTTTATTCATCTTATATTAACTTTTTCAGTATTCTAAATTATTATCTCGGTATAGATATCGTCCATCGTCGGTTCAGAGACGCCTGTGCCAATTTCTGAGGAACAATTACGGTGGCCCTTGGATCAACTACTCTGAGGCTCCGGAGGAGAGGAAGGCATTCTGGTTTACGCACTTCCAGGTAAAAGTATATTAAATAAATCCTCTAATTTATGCATATTATATAACTTATCCATGATGCTAACTTACTAAATTATTTATTGTAGCAAACGTATTTTTATCCTCCGCACCGGGCCGAGTTGATCGAGCGGCTCTTTCCTACCGTTGCCGCCAAGCTTATCCGAGATGCTCTGGATGACCAGAAGGCTCATGATCGTGCTAGAAAATCGATCCAAGGTTGGATCACGCCTGAGCAGTGGACTGCGATAAGGGCTAGATTCGATGATCTGAGCTACAAGGAAAGGTCTGAGAAGGCCAAGACGGCTAGGCAAAATGCTGCCAAGTGGTGTGGTGGCTCGATTCCGATGACAGAATATTTCTGTTGTTTGGTATATTTTTTCTTTTAAAATATATTATTTTAATGTAAGTACCATAAAATGGTACTTGAAAAAAATGTTTAAGTTTAGTAATAAATAATATATTTTTAACAGGTACAGAGGGGTAAGGATGCAAATATGGTGACTGTATTCTTGGCCACCCATCACAAGGACGAAAATCTCATTGATGATAGGGCCTCGCAGACCTATGTAAGTATTACTTTACTTTGTGTTAATTTTAATATAACTTAGGCAATTATCGAGTTTCCAAACCTTTCTAGGCCGAGTATCTTAGGCTGCGTGAGCGGGCGACTGCTAGTGCACCTACACCTAGAGAGGCTGGTACTTCGTCGTAGCCCGCTCCAGCTCCGTCGACGGACGACCTATGGGTGACCGCAGCTGGTTGTCTCCAGAGGGGTATGTACTACGGTACGGGCTCCTATTGCCCCCTGGTTACGACGCAGTCATCTAGGGCCTCTCCGACAGCTGCGCATTTCACACAGCCCTCGCAGTCGCAGCCCTCGCAGTCGCAGCCCTCGCAGTCGTCGGCCAGAGTCTAGGAGGCCGTCCAGGAGGCCGTTGACCATCAGATTGTGTCTCTCCGTGACAAGTTGCTGCGAAGGATGGAGGAGCAGCCCCGGTCCCAGCCGCAGGCGGACGATCCAATGCTCATCGCACGATTCCATATGCTCGACCGCAGCATGACGGAGCTCCGGGATTTGACAAATGATATTAGAGCCTTCAATGACCGCAATATCATGGAGCTGCAGGCGTCACAGCTATCAATGGGCGAGAGGCTGACGATGATGCAGGATTCAATGGTTCATAGCAGTACAAGGCTGTTATCTACCATGGATTCTTACAACCAGCGACTCGCAGACTTGGACCGGGCACGGCCTCCTGGTGCGCCTACATTGACACAGACTCCACCGACGTCACTGCCTTCTCTATCGACATCGGTGTCGATTCCCTGGGACGAGTATGAGCAGTTCTTATTCTTCAAGCGCGCCGGAGGTCAGCCTCCTGCAGATCCGCAGTAGTATAGTTAGTTACTGGATATTTATATTTTTATTATTATTTAGGATGCGATTATATGGATATAAATTTGCTATTCTTTATGTTTACGATGAGATTTGCTGGATGCTTTTTTCTTCTTCAAATTTTATTATATTATTTATATTTTGGTTTATAATTGATGACTGATACTTGGCTTGTATTTACCCAGTGTACTAGAATTTTCCCCCTTGGTGCTGCTACTGTGTTCTTTATTCAATTATTTCTACTACCATCATATACCTGATAATGAACCCAAGGGGGTTGGTAAACCCAGAAATACAATTCAGTAATATTTTTTTATTTTTTTGAAAATTAGCGATGTTTTTAACGACGTTTAGCAATATTTAGCGACGTTCATTTACCTCGCTAAATACGTCGCTAATTAACGATGCTGTTATACGTCGCTAAATACGTCGCTAATGACGTCGCTAAAATCGTCGTTGTACATCGCAAACTGCTGACATGGCAGTATTGCCAGGTCATTAAAGACGTCGGTGTAACGTCGCTATATAAGTCACTAATTAGCGACGTTTAGCGACTTTAATAAACGTCGCTATTTAGTGACGTGGCGTCGCTAAACGTCGCTAAATTTAGCGACACATTAAAGTCGCTAATAAACGTCGGCATAGCGACATTTAGCGACATTTTTTGTTTTAGCGACTTGGTTTTTTCCGACTGCTTTAAAACGTCGCTAATTACGTCACTAAACCAACTTAGCGACATTTTTTGGTTATTTAGCGACGTTTTTAGACGTCGCTAATTTGACTTATTCTGGTAGTGGGTGCACTTTTTATGCTTCTATAAGACCCACTTCATAGTTTTTGAATTCGTTCAGATGAATTCAAAATACTTTGAACTAGAAGCATAAAAGTTGTTTAAGATATTTGTGCGCGCACTCTGGGCAGAATTCCAATAATGATGCTGATGTGGCTGCATTAAAACATGGGCTTGACTTATTTAATGATTTTAATGCAACTCGGCAGCAGTTTAACTGAGTTGCTGATTGGAAGTAGTCTTCAAGATGATGTATGCGGTACTATTTCTGGGGTTTGTTTGGAAATCAAAATTTTTCTTATTTTCTATATAAGAAGAGATAAGGAGCATTCTTTATCAAAATATTGCCCTCTTCATGATTCCTCAGATTCTTTTATCACAGAGGAAATGAGTATGACCGTTTATCGATCTAAGACGAAGAAGAGAAGGCTAATTACAATAAAGCACAATAGGCGTTCGAGTGGCCGTAAGAGAAGACATCTTCGAGCAATGGGCTTCTTCCCTAATGGGATATGGAAGATCATAATTTTTCTCGTTTGAAATGATCAGCAATGTTATTTGGCGATTTGCCATAAAATGATGATGGTATTTGATCGGAGCAAACGGAGTTGTCCTAATCCATGCAACATGCTAGCTAGCTATATTTTCTTCCATTATGAGGCTGGCTACTAGGGTGCTTCTGGGCCACGATTTTGGATATTAAATTGGGACAGAGTCCCAATCAAAACTCTGTCGGCCGTGCTTGGTGGCGATGGAGGACTGGCTCCCTGGGACTTGCAAAATTGATGCATGCCCAGTTCTGTATCCTTCCGCCATTATCACTGCACCCAATGTTAAGGAGCGAGAGAATGTCTGATATTTGTGCTCCCTAACATTGGCCTTAGAAGGATGGAGATGATCATGCGATCATTCTCCATCATATATAATCATGACCTTTAGAATAAAATCCAAATGTAATTGATTTCCATCATATGTAATCCGGATTTGTAAGCCAATAAAATTTAGCTTGATCTTGCTTTATTGTCCGTGTTGCAGCTTGATCAATCTCTGTCTCGACTCAGGAGGAAGAAAGAATTAACTCTGCATATTTAGGAAGGATTGGACATTGTATGCAATATGCAGTCTTTTTCTGATAACTGATTAGTAAGAGCATTATCCAAACATTCTTTTCTCGTATGCGAGAGCGCTTAGAAAAGTAAGCAAAATCTCAACAGTTCAGCTTCAAATTCTGTGTACGGTCCTTTGCTTAGGAAAATGAACCGTAATTTTCTTTGACTGATGAATCATCGAACCGTCGCCCACTTTCACTGGTGAATCATGTGTGAAAATTTGAACCGTTGTCCTCCTTCTTATAAATAGTGGTGTCGGCTACTCCATTCAACATTCTTCATCAAAACATGCTGATGGCTTCCTAGGATACTTCAAAAAATAGTACAAGGAAAACAGACAAGGTGACTGTGTCTTCTTCGGCCAAGGCTAATTTCAGTCACACTCTTATCATTCTTGTGCTGCCACTTACTGAAGAGAAGAAGAAAACACCTTCAGGTCAACTGCGTGAGGCAGAACTCGTTCAGGATCCCCTTTATTATACGTCATATGGATTCACCCCACCCCAAAATAAAGTTAGTGATCTTGATGGTTCTGTTGCTGACCTAGGGCAAAAGAGGAACAAGCCAGAGTATAGGCCACCCGTCGGATATTTGCATACTGGATGTTTGCATTCTATATGCTCTTGCATTTTTTTTTTGAACAATAGTGATTCAGAGGACCTTGATTTCCTCTGAAAGTTGTATTGCTGTCCTTTTTACTCCATTTTATAAATGAAGAAGCTTATTTTATTTCTTTGTCTTTAAAATATGACATCAACATTGTCATAATATTTTAGTGGACCCATTATCAATTATGTATCTAATATTAGATAAAAATAATAGGTTAGAGTAAAAATAAGATCAGAGGTAATATGGATGTAATAGGTTTTCAAACATGATTACAACGAATATATTTGCTCAGAGGCAATATGGACATGGAAAAATATAATTATGTGGAAGGTTTGGTGGATTTGTCACTCGTGGCATACTCGTGCTGAATACAAATGACAATTTTACAGGATGCAATACTATTTGAGTTGATATGGACGTGATAGCTCACTAGTTTACTTTGCTGGGGAAGAGAAGAAAGAGTAGTTCAAGGGCGAACTATTGTCTTCTCTTTAGGGAATAATAAATGGAATATGATTGAGAGGTAATATGGACCTGAATCATATTACACTTATTGACTAGTAAAGAAATATGTGAGATTATTCCCAACCCAACTGGGGATCAAGAATAGGATATCCTTAAAACAATTGGCTTTAAGAATAGAATATTTTTGTTGGAGAGAATCATTTAGATGATCTCAATGAGAGTGTTCTGTTGGATCTAAGTATTGTTCAGTTGGAAAACTTTGAGGACCCATTACCCATGTCTTATTCAAGAATGAATATAGGTAATAGTTCGAGAGGCCGTGTAGGCTACGTGTTGCTGGGATTAAAAAATGTATTTGCTGTACATCTTATTTTAATCTATTAGAGAAGGAGAAGAATATGTTGTGCTTAGAGATAATACTTCTTGAGAAATTTGCCATTGATAGGCATCATTATTAAATCTCCATTAGGCTTAGCGAGTCTGTAGGCTCCAATGGAGAATACTGTCTCCACCACATAAGGACCTTCTCATTTAGCTTAGAATTTGCCTTTTCTCTTATGTGTTGTGATCATAGGTCTCCTTATTGTAAGGACCAATTCACCGACCTAGAATATTTTTTTCTTGACTTTTCGATTAAAAGCTCTAGAAATGCTTGCTTGGTATAGGCTAATACACTGTTGAACGTGCATGCACTTTTCAACAAATGTTTCTAATTCTTGCAGGCTCAATCGATCATTATTCTCTACTGTTAGCTCATTAGCAATAGCTATTCTAGGAGAAGGTATTTGGATTTCGAATAGAAGAAATACTTCACATCGGTAGACCAGAGAGAAAGGTGTACAACCATTTGGAGTTCGAATTGTTGTACGATAAGCCCAAAAACATTTCCCGTATTTTTATTGCAATCACGTTTGTTGGATGAGACAAACTTTTTAAGGAGTTTGATTATGGTCTTGTTGAATGCTTTTGCTAAGCCGTTGGCTGCTGGATTATAGGTAGTAGTTGCTAAATTTTGGATTTGATTCTTGTCATAGAACTGATAAAATGCTTGACTGGAGAATTATGGTCCATTATCATGTATTACCCTCCGGGGAATACTGAAATGATAGATAACATGGTGTTTGACGAAATTAATTACGTTGGACGTCTTAACTTCGACGAGCGAGACTGCTTCTGTCTATTTGGAGAAGTAATCAGTTATTATAATATAAATCGATATCATTTAGAAGAAGATGGGCTGATCGGACCAATAATATCTATTCTCCAGTCTTTAAAAGGCCAGGAAACAACTGTAGGGTATAAGAACTCTGTTAGTTGGTGGATAAAATCAGCATAAATTTGGCATGACTTGTATTTACGAGCATAATCTACGGAATCTGCCGCCATGGTGGGCTAATAATAACCCATTCTTCTGAGATGGTCATGTAATTTAGGACTTGGTTGGTGTGATCCACAGATGCCATCATGAGCTTCACGGAGTAATTATCTTGCTTCAGGATTGGAAATACAACGTAGCAACAATCTCTCATAAGAACGACGATATAATATTTTGGATGAGGCGTCATAGTAGAATCATAGTGAGCATCTTTTAATAGAAGTGGCTTCTATCCGATCTTCTAGAAGAATCCCATAAGCAGCGTAGTCTATAAAGGGTCTCTCCAATCTTTATCCATGGAGGTTGATTTTATGACATAACTCTGTTTAATGTGCAAGTTATTTTTTGTATAAAACAACTCTAGTCCTGTGCATAATTGAGTGTCGTCTCTTTAGGGGAATGACCAATGATCCTACTAGGCCGGCCAAAGCATCTGCTTTCATATTTCGTAACCAAGGCACATGCTCGATAAAGAATCCTTTGGAAGTAAAAGCCAGTTCGATTACCACTTAATGATAAGGGTTGAGGTCTTCATGCCGAATCTCGTACTCTCCCCTTATATTGTTAACTATCAGCTTGGAATCTCCGTAGGCTTCAAGATATTCTATGTCTAATTATTTAGCTAATTGGAGACTAATGAGTAGAGAATTATATTCTGCCATATTATTGGAACATGGTTCACTGAGAGAATATGCTCGATGAATGAGTAGTTTGTCAGGAGATACTAGGACTATGCCAACTCCAACTACTATGTTGCCTTTGGGACATATTCTTGATGCGCCATCAAAGAATAGTTTTCAGGTGTCATCTCCCATTGCCATATTAGACTCTAAGACTTCATCTGGGATGTCATCATACAGTTCAGAAGTTTTCGGTACAGGATGAGCTGCCAGGAAATTAACTAGCGCTTGACCCTTCACTACTTTTGTGGGACATATACCATGTCATAAGGTGATAGCAACATTATCCTTGTGGCTAAACGAGAATTGAGTGTGCTTGATTTAGTCATCAATACCAGGAGGAAATTTACTCTGGATATGACATGAATGGTTTGACCTGACATGTAGAGTCATATCTTTTTAATAGCAAACATCAAGGCAAGATATTCTTTTTTTATTGGATTGTATCGATGTTCAGTACCGACCATCATGCAATGAGATAATAGATTGTCGGTTCATGGCCTTCGTTACTCTTCTATGCAAAAAGAGCTCATAGGAAGTGATCCATTTCTCGAACATACAACAAAAATGGTTTCCCTACTATCGAACACACCAGAACTGGCGGATTAGTGAGATATCGTTTGATGTCATCGAATGCTTGTTGACATGCTTCATTCCAGACAAAGGATACGCCTTTCTTTATTAACTGAGTAAAGGGTCAACATCATCTCGAGAGATTGGAGATGAACCTCCTAATGTATGCCAGTCGGCCTTGTTGACCACTATGTTCTTTGTGTTTGCTTGGAGGTCCCATTTTGAGGATAGCTTTTATTTTATCGGGATCAATATGAATACCCTTGAAAGTTATAATAAATCTGGAGAACTTGCCACTGGAAACTCCTAGAAAGGATTTAGTTGTATTAATCTTCAATTGATGGTGGCACAACAATTCGAACACACTCTTAAAATCTTGAAGGTGATCATCTTTAAGATGACTCTTGACCTCAATAGCATCCACATAGCATTCTACTATTTTCCAAAAATGCTTCTAGAAAATTATACTCTTGGCTCGTTGATACGTTGCTCCCATATTTTTTATGCCGAAGGGCATGACTGTATAGCAGTATACCCCTAGTGGTGTGCGGAAAGAGGTATATTTTTTATCATCAGGCAACATCTTAATTTGATTATAATCTGAGAATCCATCCATAAAGGACATACGTTCAAAGCTACATGTATTGTCGATCAGGACATCTATGATGAGAAAAGAAAATTCGTCTTTTGGACAGGCCATGTTCAGATCTCGATAATCTACGTAGACCTGGACCTTTCTATTTTTCTTCATGACTGGAACGATATTGGCTACCTAGTCAGGATATTGCTCTTCTCGAACGATATTGGCTACCTAGTCAGGACATCTGTGATGAGAAAAGAAAATTCGTCTTTTGCATCCATCATATTTAGACAAAATTGCCGTTGCTGCTGTTTTACTAGCTTAGCATTCGGAAGAATATTAAGCTTGTGTGTGACTATTTAAGGATCCAGGACAGGCTTATCCTCATAACTCCAGGCGAAGACATCAATATACTCTTTTATTAGCTGGACTAAAATGTTTTAATCTTTTTCAGGAAGACTCTTGCTAATAAATATTGGCTTTGGGGAAGATTCTTCTCCTACATCAATTTGGACTACTTTATCCACTGTAGGTGGCTCACGTTGCTCAAACCGAAGCTCCCATTGAGTATCCATCTGTTGTGCCCATGGATCATTCTCGAATGGTTCCAATGGTTCAATGTTATTATCATCTGGGCTAGTTGACACCATATTTACAGAAAAATTCTGTTTGAATAAGCCACCCATGCTTTCATCAGAATCCCACAATAATGAGTCAGAGGAGTGAAAATACGTTACTTCTTCCGATTCTGAACCTTCGAGACTTGTTGGTGGTGTAACATATCCCAAACCATGACCAGTCCGCTGGTAGTATATTTCTGGTTTGCCTTTTGGAGAGAAGTAACGTATAGGAGTCCGTCTGCCTTTTCCATAATTCAGTCTCAAACAAGATTTTAAGTTGTAGCCCATCCCTTGCATAATATTCTTGGCTAGTTGGTTGTAATGATACGGTTGTATCTTTCCAATATCCTCGTCAGAATTATTAGTCTCCGTGACTTCTTTGTTTCTAGCTTTGCCAAAAATTATCTGACGTTGCTTATCCTATCTTGCTGGGACTATGAAGTATGCATCCTCATATTGTTCATATAATAAACTATATTGGAATAGAGATGCCACGGGTATGGACAGAGGTTCGTAGACATAAAGCGCCTCTAAGAATTTTTCTGTAAAGGATTCAACTCAACATAGTACGAAGTAGTATCTTCTTTATTCATGAAATATTAGATCTCTTCATCTTCCATATAGTCAGCAGAACCTTCAGCCTTGATAGAAGGTTTGGCAAAATTTATGACTATGGGTCGATTCACTGATATTGGTTGCTTGTTACGACGAAGGTCGATAACAAGTGGCTCATTCTTTGGCGTCGATTGTTCATTACATCGAAGGTTGATGGCCAATGGAGGTGACTTGTGCAGGTTGATGATGAGAGGCTTCCTAGGAGTCAGACGAGTAGTACATCCTTTGACTTGGATCATCAAAGGCTCTTCCTTTGGGGTATTCTCAGCTTCATCACCAACTTAATCAGCCTTTTTTTTCATGTACTCCGGTGTATAGAGTGCAGAGTTAGAAAAATAGGCATCGACACCTTTGAAAGGGTTGAGGTCAGCTACCTCTGTTTTGACTTCTCTGCGACTGTCCATATATTTGAAGCACTAGTGTAGGGTATAATTTTATACTCGTGTATCCATGGCTGTCTCAGCAAAGTGTTGTAGGATATGTCAGAGTTGGTCACATAGCATGTGACTTCAGTACGAAGATCACCTATCTAAATTTTTAGGTGTATCTTTTCTAGCGGTTTACTTCTTCAAGCATTGAAGCCTAGAATAGTAGTATTAGTGGCAGACATGTTGTGCATTGGTATCTTCAATCCTTTCAATAGTCCTTTATGAATGATGTTGAGTGAACAACTAGGGTCGATGTGAATTTGGTTCACCTTAATAGATCCGATGTAACCGGCATAATACAGAGGCCTGTCATGCTGGTTATATTTGAGTAGCATGTCATCTTGTGTGAAGGTGATGTTAGGAATCTTTTCGATCATGCTGTGGCATTGAGAACACGGTAGTGGATCTTCATCAGGAGTCTTGAGTTGAGCTATAGTTCTGTGCACCATTATAAAACCCCTCACCCAAAATAGGTATTTTATGTGTAATTTATATTTATTGTATTTATTCCTAATAATCAATTAAAATCCAATTATTTTATTAGGATACTTTACCGTAGTTTGGACATTAGTGATGTAGGACGACCCCAAAATCTATATCGCCCTTCGTATGAAGTAGCCTAAACGGGAGACACAACTCATAGGATCTTCACGTGATACAAAATTCGATCATTTAACCTTAGTATGGCACTAGTGTAACAACCGTAGTTTCTTGTATTTAATAATTAGAGATTTTTATATATATAATTTATTTATGGTTATTTTCCAATCCAAATACCCAACCCAAAGCCATGAATTAATTTATTGGACACTAGTGGCTTAAAATAGGATAATTATATATATATATATATATATATATATATATATATATATATATATATATATATATATATATATATATATATATATATATATATATATATATATATATATATATATAATGTAGAATTTATTTTAGAAAGATATAATTTATAACATTCTTGAGATAGGGTCCACCTTTGCACATTATCCACTTTAGAGCCAATCCAATTCTAATGTTTCTATATTTGGAAACCCTCTACTTTAAATATTTCATCTATCTATTTTTTGTAGCATCCACCTATTTAAATTCATGAATCAAAACTTTAATTTATTCCCCTACAAATTAGGATCTTAATTAAATATATAGTTTCCAAATTAGGAAAGACCCTATGCAATCTTATTGCATATCAATTTAAATCTAAAATAAATATTTTAAAATATAATTTAAAGATTCTAGATCATCCTCTCACCTTATTTTAGCCTCTTTAAATCCTATCCAATGAAAACAATAAATCAAATCATAACCACTCACCTATTTAAACTACTTATATTTATCAACCCCCAATATCTAAACCTAATAGACGACCTCCCCCCCTCTCAAACCCATGACTAAGAAGCCTCTCCACCTCCCTCTCTTCTCTGTTTTTCATCTCCTTCCTTCCCTCCATCTTTTTCCTCAAGGCTGACCACCCAAAGCCCTTGGCCGAACCCCTTAGGCTGACCAAAAACATCCTTTGAGGCCGACTGCTACTGGAGGAGATCTAGACTATTTACTATAGTAAAACTACCCCTAAAACTTTATATTCTTTATCTATTAGAAGTCATATATATCCTCCTCAAGTTTCATAGAGTTTGGAGTCCGTTTGGCGCTCCAAAAGGTCAGATACTACACTCCAATGTTCCTATAGTGAAACAGTGGCTCGACATATTATAATAGGTCAGATACTGTACTCCACTAAGGAGGATGATATACCGTATCTATGGTGGCCAGCCCACATCACACTAGATGTAGGAAGGTTCATTAGCATAATCTCGGGATACCGTTTTCTTCCCATGTTACTACCACTTTTAAATTCCTTAATTAACCCTATATTGTGTTCGAAAGTCTCAAGGCATGGCCACATAAGAATTTTCCTTAAGATATCGTACAAAGTACGGATACCCTAGATATGAATCCATGAAAGTTCAATCTGGATTCACCCAAGCGTGTATGCAATATTCAATAAATTAATATCCTAGCTACGCTTTGGTATTTGACTCGCATATCATGCCTATCACTACCATATTTTCTAGGAAAGGATATTTTAGTAATTTTATATTTATTTAAATATTGTGCATGATAAATAATTATTTGTTGTATTATTTAATTATTATTAGATGTTAGTTATTTATTTTGGACTTGTGTTACTGGACCTAACTAGTTTAGTTTATACTCATAGACCAACATATATTAATTATTAGAATTTAGCCCATTTAGAAAGCTCATTGTTATGAGAATGATTAAATTAATTAAACCATTAGACTAGAAGCTTCCCTCCTTAATTATTTCTTCATGAGAGGCCCCAAGGGATATAATGTACATTACATAGTGACTTGAGGAAGGGGAAAGGGGGGACGGCCTATTAAAGAGGGGGGAATTGATTTCTCTCTCCTCTTTTCATTTGAAAACTAGATCTAGAATTTTCCTCAACCAAATTCCTTCATTCCCACTTCATTTTCCTATCAAATTTTATCCTAATTCCTTTCCAAATCATCATTGGAGACTAGTGGAGCAAGGATCTAGAAGGAGGAAGCAAGGATCTACAAAGAGGAGCAATGATCGACAAGTTGGAGGCCAATTTTAGCATATTTGGAGGTTGCATTGGGAATTCATTTTCCAATAGGTATAATTCAGTTTTTTCCTTAATTTAGGTTCTAAATCTGATATGTAACCATGAGAAATCAACCCATATTTATAGGCTACCCATATGATTTCATTTTGTGTTCATAGGAGGCCTATTGAGAAAGTTATGGTACTTTTTGTGTCAATTTTGGGGGAATTCCGAGATTGACATTTGTTGTGTGTTAATTGGTCCTATAGATCAATTTGGCATATGCTTGTGTGTTTGGGGCTAGTGTCGTGTCTATAATTGGGTACGTGTAGGTCGTATCCCAATAATTTGGTGATACGTGTTGATTTTGGGGTTTTCCCTCCGATACGGGACTTTGAGCATGTCATATTTTGACACGGACACGTAGATTTGTGTTTTACTCTTCGTATTGTTCATAAATAATATATATGACTTGTTCGTGTCCTTCGGGGTACGTTTGGATGTGTGGTGGACTCGTGTCACATGCGTATCCTAGATCTAGTGGGATACAGGGTGATACGTTCCATATATTGTGCAATTTAATTGTAGATCTATTTCTCTTGTGTTCTTATTCATGGATGGGTATAATTATATATATATATATATATATATATATATATATATATTATTGTATATTTATATTTATGTAATTTTGTGTCTTAGATATATGTATTTATGTATATACTATATGTGTATATTTGTTATGTAGCTATTCTTCTACATGTAGATATAATTATAGATTGTAGTATATGTATATATATTATAGTAGATATATTTATATGTTGTTATATATATATATATATATATATATATATATATATATATATATATATATATATATATATATATATATATATATATACTTGTATGTTATTTATATTTATATTGTGTATGTGTTTATATATATGTATATGTATGTGTGTTGTTATACATATGTTACTATGTGTGTGTATATTACTATGTAGTTATTATGTACATATATATGTATGCATGTGTGTATGTATATTTATTAGTAGTAATTATATGCATATTATAGTATATATATTATGTGGTGTATATATATATATATATATTAGTGATAGAGGAGAGCAGGAGCTATAGCGACAGCAGCAAGCGTCGCCGAAGCAACAACAGCATCAATAACAACAACAACAACCGCTATAGCGACAGCAGCAAGCGTTGCCAGCAGCAGCAGCAATATCAAACAACATCAACAGCAACAGCAACCGTAATAGCGATAGCAACAGCGTTGCAAATAGCAGCAGAAGCAATAGGATACAGTAGCAGCGACAACAGTTAGCGACGACAGCAGAGAACCGTCACGGAAACAGCAGAGTATCAGCGGTATCAGTGGCTTCAGCGACAATGGACAACGGTTTATAGTGACAGTTTGGCAGTTTTTATATATTATATATATATATATGTGTATATATATATATATGGTAATTAATATATAGGTAAATATGTTCCTAATTGCTATTAGTATTTAATATACTATATGTATAATGATTAGTGTAGCATATATTATATTTACGGGTAGTTAGAATAAACAAGTATTGGGTATTACCTTGAGAAACCAAGGTAAGTATCAAGGTAATTAGGGATACCCAAGGTATTTGGTTTGGGTATCAATATTATGGGTTAGTGTTGTGATACCAAGTTGGTTCAAAACCAATGCACTTATATAATGTTTGTAATTAGGATTATATATAATTAATAATTGTTTGATATTAATATGTAATGATTTTTCTATTTATTTACGTATCTAGAGATACGGTATCCTAGTATCCTAAGATATAGTTTTGTTACCTAGACTTTAGTATTTGAACCCAATATCCTTGTTTTAGACTTGTACAACCTAGAAATAGGTAGTTGACCATAGCTGACCATAGTTTGACTATAGTTGACCATAGTTGACTTAGAGTTGACCGAGTTTGACTTATTGACCTAGAAGTTGACTAGTTTAACTTATTTTCTTTTCAGAATCTTGTATTGATGTTGTATTTCATATCTAGGTCTTCGAGGCACCGTATAAGACATTTGTGAGACTATTCTTTGGACTTCAGGCGAGTACATTCTCTGATAGTTTCTCATTTATGATATCCTCTATGTTCATTGTATCTAGTGTAGATATCCATATTCTCTTGATACTATGGTTACACGGATTGGTATATCCAGATCTCGTCATGAGATGTTATTCCTTGGTATATGGTATATTTTGCGCAAGTGTTGTATCATTGATTATCTTGTATATGTACATACACTGATTCTTGGGAAGAGTCACTATCTTCTTGGGGAATCTCGTGCTATAGCATACCGTGGTTGGATCTATTATACCAGTCGAGGGTGGGGAGTACTTTAGTATAGATATGTGATCATACCCTTATTGTATCAAGTATTGTTATTGAATAGTGTTAATCATACACCGCACGTATGATTAGCCAGGCCATATATATTGTATCATGTTCCCAAGCCGATCACATATTAAAGCTAGTACTCACACACTTAGTTATTAGTATTCTTGTTCATTGACATATTGCTCATTATTGTATTCATTCCAGTATTTCCTTATTGTATATCTCTCGTATCTATTATGCATCTTGTATATTCACATCTATTTACTGTTATATAATTTTTATCATTGATTAGAACTGCTGTTAGAGATGTACTCTGCTCCTTTCCTGACTGAATATTTTTTTCCAGATGACACTAAGGAGTGGTACCCTAGATATTATGGACCTCAGGATGTTGTGGGTTTAGAGTCAGAGACCTTGGCTCAGGAGGGACTTATCCCGACTGAGACAGATGACTCGGGATTAGTACCTTCTTAGTATTTCTTGTATTGGATTTGTCTCCAACTTATTTGTTAGCATTCTTTCAGACTCATTGATGTATTATTTTAGACTCATGAGTTGTATATGACTATTTCGATTCTTTATCATATTCGTGCTCATTTCCATCTTAGTTCTATGATTGAGTATATTATTATTGTTGGTGGCTCATTATATTGTTAGATAGATTACCCAGACGATGTTCTACCACCGATTCTGCGGCGTAGGCTGGACGTTGTTTCCGACTTGCATCCTTACATCGGGTGCGGGTCGTGACAATGCCCGTGCTAGAAAAATAACATATTTATAGTATCACACATTTAGAAATTTAGAGGCATTCTCGATGCACATCCCAAATATAATTACTATAACACGTAACACGATATGTCCTATCTCAGCGAACATTAGATCATGAACTTTATCAGGCAATAATAGTATCAGCACATATACAATATTCGAGTCCAATTACCAATTATCATTGGGTCACATGAATCTTGATCATATTATAACACAAAGTTTATATCATGCACATAGTTGGTTAGTCACTATTAACTTAGTCTGGTTCACCGAGAAAAATCTCAAGTCCAACACATATTTATGCCATGTATGAAGCCAATCTTTGCACGTGGTCATGTCTAGCGTGAGGTCTATTTTCTAAGTCCATTCTTCCTTAGAATCATAAAACAAGAAAAATACCTGGATCAACTACATAGAGGATAATAAGAACATTCCAAATAAAATAAGAGAACACATAATAAAAATACTACAAAAGGGGGTGGCGCATAAACTTACTGAAACAAGGTTGGCGCACAAACTCACTGAAATAAGGTTGGCGCACAAACTCACTGAAACAAGGTTGTCGCACAAACTCACTGAAACAAGGTTGGCGCACTTCCGCAAGAAAGTACGCGAGCTATAAAGTTGGTGGCATACTTTTTCAAGTTAACCAGCATGGCTCAATAGACGAATGTGTGTGGGCAAGAAAATAATGCGTTCTTTCAAAAAAAGTACACGAGCAACAAGCTAAAAGACAAAACACACAATACGAGGACAAAGCTCGCCAGTCAAGAAATTTGTTAATCAAGAAACTCGTTAGTCAAGGAGCACACAAATCAATAACACAAAAATTGAGAAACCAACCAAAGGCTTCGTCCCTAAGGAAACGAAGAGGGAAGAAAGTACGCGAGCGGATCAACAAAAAAAAGTGTGCCGCTAACGAAACATAGAAAAAGTGCGCCAGATTGCCAAACGCAAAATAAGTTCGCTGACAGACTGTGGCATACTTTCTCTTGGTTTTCCAGGGAGAACTTGATTGAATATGCACCAAAGTACACCAACTGAGTTTACCTCTCGAAAGTGTGCCACTGACTCAAGGAGTGTGACTGGCGCACTTTCGCTTAGAGACTGAGTGCAGTATGATTAGTACGCACGAAGAGTTGGGACACCACACGATTGCGCCAAAAGTAAAATATACGTATTTCTACGCCAAAGGGGTCATCTTGAATACTCTTCACAGAGCACTGTTCTTCTTCTTAAGTCAGCCATTTTGGTATATATATTGAATCAAGTTTCAGTACTGAACTAGCTTGACTCAAAATCAAGCACGACCCAAAATAAAGTTACATAAAATATGGAGGTCTATACTATGAGCTAATAAGTTTTGTAAAACACAAAGTTTATGGAGACCAAACCCCAGGAAAATAAAAGTGAACCCATAGACCCAAACTCAGATACATGCAATTCCAACCAAGAAAAATAAGAACAATAAATATTAAAGATGGAGGGGTGCTTGGTCCCGACAATATGAGCTAGAAATAAATAACAATTATTAAGAACTAAAAGCATGCATAAATTCATGGTTCTTCTTCTTGTACAAGATGTACTTACCTACGGAGGGATAGAGAAACCCTAAGAGAGATAAAGATAAGGAGCAGAAAGAGAAATAATTTTATATATATATATAGGTTTAAGTTTGAGATGTGGACCGTTGGATCACTCAAACCCATCTAAGCCACATATTCCACTAACCCAACCAAACCCACTTCTCTCTATAACTCTCTCTGGTCTAGTCTAAACAAATGGTCGGGCTAGCAACCTTTGTGCGCCAAAGTGCGCTAAGGAGAATATGTGCTAAAGGGCGCCATAAAAGGGTACTAATAGGGGCCAAAGGTTGCACGACAGGAGTAGCCACGGGCACAACAGGCAGCATGACGGCCCCCAACCGTCTAAGAGGTAAAGGAGTAGAGGAAGAGTGACAGGCTGCATGGCGATGCTGCTTGCTATCAAGTTTTTTAGGGTCGCACGGAGTGTCTACACACCCGATAACTCGACAGCAGATAGCTGAGTAGCACTGTGACTAGGAATAGGGGTACCAGGGCATCCCACAGCATCTACACTCGCCTCTATGACAACATTAGATTGTATCACGGCAACCTCGGAGGATGACCTAGTAGCTGCAGTTCTGAGAACATCAAAGGCGGCTTCCTTGGAACGGCTCGCTCCAGCATCCAAAGAATTCCAATGGCAAAATACCCAGCAGCAACCGTCGAAGCAACAACCACTTCACCAGAGGGATTCACAGCAGGCCCCACGGGGCGTCCCCCCCCAAGAGGAGCGAGGGAGAGACACAAACCTCTTTCGAATGAGCCCGCTGTCTCCTTCTTCCTTTACACATTCCTCAGCAGCCACGTCCACCATTCCTAAGGGAAAGGCAGGGTCTATAGAGATAAAAAATCAGTAATTAATTTTACTCGGAGGATTGAGAGCTGAAGCCAGAAAATCTCATCTCTTATGAAATTACGAAATGATATACCAGAGGGAGGCGGTGTAGGTTGTTGCTCGTGCAACATCGTCAGACCCTTCCCTACGGCATCTAGTTCATCCACAGATATGTGCTAAAAAGGGGTATAAGGCTCCATTGAGGCCGCATCCAAACCCGGAGCTCCCGAAGCCTCAGGTATATGTTCAACATCAGACTCGAGAGGGGTGGTCTCCTTTTTCTTTTTGGCACAAGAGACCACCGAGGCAGATTCCCCCCCGGGGATGGTCCCTCTTTGTTGGCGTCTGCACATTGTCAAACAAACTAGAAGAAAGGTATTTATAAAGAGGACCAAGAAGAATCAAACTGAGGGGTTCTACGGACACCGCTATCGCATCTAGAGGGGGGGGTCTGGTCCTACCTCCTCGCTCATGGTCCAATTTGTAAAGGACTTTGACTTTGCCGCAGGTCCCGTCTCTAGGACCACCTCAGTCCTTGCCTTCTTGGAATAGCGAGCATGATGTGTCTCGACCTTTGATTTGCGCTTAGTAGGCAGAGGATCGTCAGAAGGAGACGTTCCCTCTTCCCCAATTGACGGGTCTAGCTCCACGATCAGAGGTCTAGCAACTCCCTTACCTTTTTTTTACGACCCGCATCCTGTGAAAGGGCACGAGTACGTTGGTACGTCCAGTCTACGCCATAGCATTTGCAGTCGAACGTTGTCTATGTCAACAATACTATCTACATATCTCACACAATATATATACGGTACCTGTCATGCTAGCTCAACTACAAAATGAGGGAAATAAGATAATATGGTCATGGTAAATAGTACCCAATCACAATAACAAACTAGAGGATAATAAGGCACGATATGGATAGAAGGAAAGAAATAAAGTCACAAATACAACACAAGTCCAAGTCTAATCTCAACACAAGACATCAATAATAATACAATGCTAAAGTCTAATTGACAAAAACAATATCAAGAATAAACTAACTATGCCTAATCAACTGCTTGTGCTAACTCAACAAGCTCTACGGGTGATAACTCAACTGGCTCGCCATCCTGTGGTCCGTAGTACGTAGGACACTAGTCCTCTAATGAATCATCTAAAAAATATATCCAGTCAAGATTAGAGCAAAGTACAACCCAAATAACAGTTCCAATAATTAAAAGAAACTATGAAACAACAATAGCAATAAAAATAAATAATGGAAGTAACTGAACTAGCATATATTACGAGAAATAGCATCACGATAAATAATGGATAGAACTGAGAACA
Source organism: Iris macrosiphon (assembly GCA_036927795.1). Classification (NCBI taxonomy): domain Eukaryota; kingdom Viridiplantae; phylum Streptophyta; class Magnoliopsida; order Asparagales; family Iridaceae; genus Iris; species Iris macrosiphon. Next base: position 108,684,737 of record JAYESA010000018.1, read on the forward strand.
ATATGGTGAGGAACAATAATGTAATAAACTGGAATAGAGGAAACAATATATATAAATGTGCCTTAAATTATTAGTAAGATAATATGATCTGCTTGGGCCTAACACGGGCTATATATAAATGGTGAGCTAGCATGATCACGCATGAGTGACATGATCTACTAACTATCACTGGCTGCACTAAATCACGGGCTACAAAGTATGATCACATATCTACTAATACTTCTCCAACCCCCAACTAGTAATCGAATCTAAATTATGACACGTTATAACACGTATATCATACTGTACGGTCTATAATATCTTGCACCATGATTACGGTCTATATAATCACTAAGATATCACGGTAACCACTGAGTAATCACGAAGCACGATACGACGATCACTGAGTCATTATGATAATAACATCTCATGACTAAGATCCACTTATACCAATCTGTGAAACCATCATGTCAAGAATCAAATATCTCAATACTAAATACATGAAACATAGAGGCTATAAAATAAGGAAACTATCAGAGAATATACTCATCTGTGGTCCTGAGAAAATAATATATCTCGATATTCGAGCTGGTGTCACACACACCTAAATAGGAATATTATGTCACTTAGGTGTAATGAATGATAAATGAGTTAAAGAATGCACTAATATGAATTTTTAGGCCACATCTTGGTCACTCTAGCTAAACTAGGTCAAACTAGGTCAACCTTAGTCAAATTAGTCAAACTTAGGTCATACACAAGTTTCTACGTCCACAATAAGTTAATTAGTCCATATTGGTCATTAACTAGTTCACACTATCCAATATTAACTATATTAGCTAAAATTACTAATATATATCTATATACTATATAATAGGATACTCTATGTATCCATAGATAACTCTTGTGACTATACCCAAAATAACTTCCTAGGATACAATCATATATTTCACTCTGATACATGACCTGATCACATGTTCCATATATCCAAGATACCTGAACACCCCTTCCTCTTAACTGCAGTTGCCTAGTCCTTCATATAACACATACTGCTAAAAAACTTGCTGATAAACTAATGCTTCACTGGATAGAACAGCCCTTACCCATTATATTCTGATCCATCCTACTGTTGTTACTACTATGATGTGCAACTCGAGTTGTTTCTCATCTATAATTAACCCAAGACTGACTTCAAACACTACTACACCTATCACAGTCCCTAACACACACTGATACACCATCTGACATTAAACACACACACATACACTGACCAAACAACTGAACACTACTCTTTAGTCTGCCAACTATGTGCAGATCTCCCCATCTCACTACATACAGTGCTGAATTCCTTCCCCCTTATTTAGTTCAGTCCACACTGGTCTGCTACTACTCCATACTTGCTAACTCGAGCCTTTTCCCCTCTCTAAACAATGATACATTAGGTATCAGTTTATCTCTTCCCTTATCCCCATGATTCAAGTATCTTCAATGCAACTGAGTTGCTGCTTTTTATTCTCAGAGTTCAACTTATCTGATCCTATAGTGAACTGCCCATCACACATACGCATGCCAGCCGCATGGATATGGCAACTCCAATATATGGAAACCAAATCCATACGTACGCTGTATTATGAATATCAATCCACAATGATATAAACATATGTCACAAGTACTCACAGGGTATAATCTAAATCTCATCCACAGAAAATTAAATATAAATAAATAACCAGCATCTATGAAACTAGATCTCAATAAGAAGTATCTAAGGATGATAGTTGGATGGAAACAAATCCACTACCAACTCGAATATAAGAGCAAATACAAAATAAGTACAACACAATCAAACCCAATATAAGTATACCAGCTATTGATCACGGCTCGAAGAGAAGACATCCACGAAGCATATACAACCATCGAAATCTGCGCTCCTGTAAATACTCAAGAACAGATACACCTGGCAGCGGACCAGGTCCTCAGAGGGACATAACAAGATACTTAAACACATGCCAATAAAGTACTGAAATAAATATCTAATGGGTCGCCTAACTATCTATGTTAATGCAGTTTGAGAACAACTTTCTAACAAGTGAGCTATCTGGCTGAGAACTGGGATTGGCATGACTCTCTCGGAGAACCAGGGGCCTCAAAGGCATGTCGTCTTTTGAACGGCAGAGGCCCGCAAAGTAGTAAAGGGGTCATCACCGCCCGTATCTCCAGCGGAGCTTCCGGGTTACAGAAGAAAAAGTGTAAAGGAGCTCAAATGCGGTACTTGTTGTTCTCCCCACCCCATGCTCTAAGCATGTCACATCCATGACACAATTTGGTTCATAGCCTATTCTTAGTACCCTAGCCCAATCCTGCAACCAAACAAGGACAAGGATGGGACCACCGTACTACAATAGGCTATGTCCCTAGACCTCTAATAACTGCTAAGTCTACTAGCATGCAAAGTTTCTAACAGCAGTTATTCCTAACGCACGGCTCACACGTACAGGAGGCCAACCCTGTACGCCAGTCTGTGATCTATATGAGACTCACAACTCGTGTAACAACTGTGTCACGGCCGATGAACCTAAAGATGCTACATGATAATGGGGTAGTCTCATAAACAAGGTCAATGCAAATACATAAATAAAAACATACCGCGACGACACCGTCGCGTGCATTTTATATAACAGTTAAAATATATGAACTAAAGAAAAAAAATAAAGATGCATGCAACATATGGAATATAAATAACAGTACAATGACAAAGGTATACTTGCTTGGCAAGGAAGCTGCAATATACCAATAACCTGCTCCAGAAATCGCGTAGAACAAATCCAATATCCTATGTACACATAAATATAATATAATAAATCATTAGTCACTACACTAGTACATACACAACCATATTTATACTGGACTAAGAGGGTATACTAGGGGTGGCACTAGTTATCTAACACGGTCAATTACGCGTTGAATTACGCGGGGTTATATCTTCAAGTGTTGTACATAATTAGACAGTCAGCTGACGGTGTCTAAGCCAGTGCGTTAATCTACGCAAGGCAGGCAATTCACAAGTTCCTAGGGTCAACATGGTCAAGGTAAGTATGGGATAGTCCACGGTGTCCTAGGGTCGTACAGTCTGAATATTTAGTCATAATTATCAATTTGCATTTACTTACATATATATTCATATTTATATAATAATATAACTAGCAATTTATTTACATAATTATTGGAATATATATAGTAATTACGTACATAAATATATATACCAAACTGAATAATATTTGCGTACATGTAAATGTACGAACGCGCGTTGGGTTCTCCGACTCAGGGTCTGATGTAAACTAACCGTGGTGGCTAAATACCAACGTTCTACTGGAACACTGTCAGAGAATGTACTTGTCTCGGGTCCTGCTGCTGGTATGAATCAGAGTCCAACTCACAGTCCAAATAGCCTATGTATTACAAATTTATCACGTCAAAAGATAATTTATTTTAATTTATTTAATTCTAGAATAATTACTCTAAAATCCTATTTTAATCTTATTATTCTGATTTTTATGTTAATTCCTAAATTTTGTCCAAAGAAACTGAATTTTATCAACTCGAGACTCATGGCACGCAAATCGAGGCGATCTGTTGACCGAAAAGTCAACCAACACAAACTCAACTTTTATGCATGATTTCCTATAGATTTCAGCGTCAAAAATATGCTGGAATTTACGGTTCGTCCGAATTCAAATTCGTTTGGGAATTATGGCACATACAAATTTTGTATTGTGCACCGATGGTTAAATTCTAACCTAGAAGTTCTACAGAATTAACAGTATATAAAAACTTCGAATTAAATTCTGGGAAAAACATATGTCAATTTTCTAGACATTAGTTTTCCCAAACTTCAAACGGTTCATGATTCTGATTCCTGGATCTCCCGAAATAGCAAAAACATCAAAATACGTCTATTTTCAGACATGCTGTGCTCTACGAATTTTTTAGAATTTAATACTCATAATTTCGTAAAAAAATTATATAATCAGAAATCTAACCTCAATATTATTCTAACACAAAAAACCAGGTCTCATTTGGAGTCCGGAGCTATGCGCAATGGCTTCTGGAAGATGAAGGAACCCTAGATGGCAATTCTACAAAATCTCTCTCTCTAAAAATAATGGGATAAATATGGTTATTATATTATATATATATATAGGGATTGAGCGGCTGAATGAAAGTTGATAGGAGGGTGACACATGTCATGATTTGATTGGATGGTTTTGGTTATATTATTTATTTTTTATTTGCCTTTATCAAAACATTATTTAAGTCATTTTAAATCTAAATAACTCCAAATAAATATTAAAATAAATCATAAAATCTGGAAAATTTACAGAAAATATATTTTGAATCCTGAAACCCTAGAAAAATACTTGAAACAATTTTATATTCATAGGTTCCCTACTATAATTAGGAGAAGCTCTAAAAATTAGTTTTACATATTTAAATAAAAATAAATATTAAATATATTCCAAAAATTCTAAAATAATTCCAAAAAATATATAATAATATTATAAACACTAAAACAATTATGTGGGTCCATTCTATATACCTGGGCTTGCACCATAAATTCTAGAAAAATTAGTTATTAGTCTAAATAACTCCCAATAAATACTAAAAATATTCAAAAAATTTCTAAAATTTCTAGAAAATATATTTGACTATTTAGAACATAAAATAAAATTTTGGGATATTTTTAATTAAGTTTGAACATAAAATAAATTCTTCAAATCCTAGAAAATTAGTGTTACTAGTTTTTAATTGACTAAAAATTATGGAAAAATTCTAATAATCTAAAATAGCCTAAAAATAATTCTAAATAAATATTTATATATAAAAAAATTTTATTTTCTAATTAACTAAGAGAATACTCTAAATAAATTCAACATCTATAATAAATATAATAATATAAAATATACACAAAATATCTATTTTGGGTGAGAGAGTTTACAATCTACCCAACTTAAAATAATTTCGTCCTCGAAATTAAAATAAGGCATAATTTGTTAAATTCTTCACATTCGTACATAAGGTACGTCAATCGCAATCTCTTCCAAAAATTTAAATAACAAAATCTATTCAAATCTATCGCGATCACTTCAAAATTAAGATAATCATTGTTCAAATCAAAATTCAACCTATTGTAATCTCTTCTCACTTTTTCAAATCATCAATATCCAAATTTAAATTAAATCCATATAATATCTTCAAGATTTAAATAACCCATATCAAATTTTACCTCACGATCTCCAACTATCATAATCTCGTCTAGAAGTAATTCGAGTCCAATATTATTCCTATTTTCACTTATAATTTTTTTTTGTATTCTTCAACTTTTAAAATTCCATTCACATCCTCAATATTTCAAATAGGTAGTCCAACCATCAAATTTTAATTCTTAACTTAAATCATCAAATTGAAAAATAATTTAAATGCAGTCCACCAATGTTCAAGTCTGAAATTATATATTTATCCTTCAAATTCAAATTGATGATTTTACCTTCAATACTCAAAAATTTAAATTATGTACTTAAGGTAAATATTGGGTTCTCAATATCAAGATTTTTAAAATTTATTAATCCTCATCATCTTAGTCATTCTTCTAAAATTCTCAAAATTAAATGGCTTGAACCTCTCCCAATCTAATCTTACTCGATCACAATCTAAAAGAAATTCCTCTCGAGTTGCCAATGCACTGCTACCCAACTTAGAATTTATCCATCTATCACAGAAGACTATATACTTTAAGAAAAATATTCCTTAATTTATTTACTCATGTCATTCAATCCTCAAAACTTCAACGCCGATTATATCATATATGATATTTTCTTAATTACGAAAGAATAATCCTCAAGTATGTGATCGGCCTATAGGGTATATCTAGTACTCTCTGTGTATCAAACTTATACCAAGCACGAGGTTTCGTCTTTCCGAAATAAGGGAAGACGGAGATCAATAATAAAGAGTTCAAGGGCGAGGTAATAGAATAGAAGTATCAAGATCAAGGCGTTTAAAGAATTCAAATAGGAATTATCAAAGCAGTTGTAGATTGAAGTCCTATTTTGGTACTTTCTATTCACATGCTCGTATTAGTATAGTTATGTAGCCGATACGATACGCTCAGACATGACTAGGGCAAGTATATTCGTCTACCAATCACTACATATCTCAATCCACGTAAAGTAGTATTACGAAGGGCGAATCAAGCGCACTATGGTTAGCTAGACCTTAATACACTGATTCTGAAATGTATTAGTAGGCGTCCCCAATAATACATATCTCATGATCAAGCTCGATAAAAGAGTAAGCTTACAAAACTAGGCTATAATAGTAGCAGAAGTCAAGGTAGTGCAGCAAATATAAGTACGCTAGATGATGATGAAAGGAGGTACAAATTAATTCAAGTTCACAAAACAAAAACAACTAAGCAACAATAATAAAAGACTCTACAATCCCTACAGTTATCATACAACCTCCTTGTCTAAGTCGCTAGTCGACTAAATAGGGGCAAGGACCTCTAAATTCTATCGTCTGAATAAACATTGTCGTCTTTTGCTAGCATGCAATTAATGTCATTCAGTTACACTACCTTGATGGGTCAAGTGGACTATGTGATACTAGGTTGTGAGGCATACTACCCAACTTAAAAGAATTAAACTAATACTGTGACAGTCTTAAGAGGATCCTACAAAATAATCTTGCACATGTAAATAAAACAGAAACTCTTATTAGGGTCTCCTATTGCATTATATAGGTCATGGTCGTCTTAAGCCTTAGTCATAATGCTTATAGAACAAGTGTCAATAGTAAGGATAGAAGAGTTACTAGCCTCAAGGGAAAAGGGGATATAACTTATATTGAGGTGGGGTACAAGTTACGCGACTTAAAACTAAGGGGTAATCATTAGGTCATAATCTATAATAATAACTTAAACTGTCAAGTTCTAATTACCAATCACATAATTCAAAAATTTAAGAGCAACAACCAAAATCCTAGCAAGCTATATATATCCTAAAATAGAATAAAATTACTTGGTCTATAATCAGAAGTGTCAGATGGCACGAGTTGAAAGAGGAAGAAAAGAAGAACGTAAATTTTAGTCGTCGCACAACTAGTGAACGTTAAGGTCGCAGAGGAACAATATATGAAATTAAAATAGGGGCTCTAGATAGCATCATGGTTTTCTAAGGGGGAGTAGTATGCTAGTTGCTATGTTCGAGGTATGATCAAGGAAAAAGTGTTAATTATATTCCTCTAGGCTTCCTAAGGTGCTGTCTACTAATAATAAGACAATGATCTAAGTTTTATAGTTCTCCAATACTATCCAATTATGAAGGTTAGGTTCAGTCCTAATGTTCAATATTGGTTCTCCATTGGTTCCTCAATACTAGGTTCAAACATTATGGTAAAACTTCTAACTATCTCTAGTAGTGTCTATACTACTCTCAAGTCTTCTTAATACATCAAGGGGTAATGGTATAACAATCTAAAGGTAAGGAATTCTAGGTTCACTAGATATTCTAAACTTAGTGGTGTGTCTATATGCTCGTTGTATTCTAAATAGGTGTGCTACTCTAATTATTATCCTAATAACATGGGTTCCTATATTCTAGCAGAAGGCTATATATACTCAAGGAACTTATTAGGGAAGTACAGGAATCAAGCATGATACAATTGTTCGAATAGAACAGAGAGAAGGAAGATGAATCATAGTCAATTATGGATGAGATCCTATACTCTAGTCCTAGGTGCAGGCTTGTTCGGTACAGTAACGTAATCGAGACAATATGCTCTCGACCTGCATGGGCCACCACAAAAATATGTCACGCCCCAGTCCCAAAAATACGTAGGACTAGGACACGTAAGCATGCCAGCCGCATGGATATGGCAACTCCAATATATGGAAACCAAATCCACACGTACGCTGTATTATGAATATCAATCCACAAGTGGTATAAATATATGTCACAAGTACTCACAGGGTACAATCTAAATCTCATCCACAGAAAATTAAATATAAATAAATAACCAGCATCTATGAAACTAGATCTCAATAAGAAGTATCTAAGGATGATAGTTGGATGGAAACAAATCCACTACCAACTCAAATATAAGAGCAAATACAAAATAAGTACAACACAATCAAACCCAATATAAGTATACCAGCTATCGATCACGGCTCGAAGAGAAGACATCCACGAAGCATATACAACCATCGAAATCTGGGCTCCTGCAAATACTCAAGAACAGATACACCTGGCAGCTGACCAGGTCCTCAGAGGGACATAACAAGATACTTAAACACAAGTCAATAAAGTACTAAAATAAATATCCAATGGGTCGCCTAACCATCTATGTGAATGCAGTTTGAGAATAAGTGAGCTATCTGGCTGAGAACTGGGATTGGCATGACTCTCTCGGAGAACCAGGGGCCTCAAAGGCATGTCATCTTTTGAACGACAGAGTCCCGCAAAGTAGTAAAGGGGTCATCACCGCCCGTATCTCCAGCGGAGCTTCCGGGTTACAGAAGAAAAAGTGTAAAGGAGCTCAAATGCGGTACTTGTTATTCTTCCCACCCCATGCTCTAAGCATGTCACATCCATGACACGATTTAGTTCATAGCCTATTCTTAGTACCCTAGCCCAATCCTGCAACCAAACAAGGACAAGGATGGGACCACCGTACTACAATAGGCTATGTCCCTAGACCTCTAATAACTGCTAAGTCTACTAGCATGCAAATTTTCTAACAGTAGTTATTCCTAACGCATGGCTCACACGTACAGGAGGCCAACCCTGCACGCGAGTCCGTGATCTATATGAGACTCACAACTCGTGTAACAACTGTGTCACGGCCGATGAACCTAAAGATGCTATATGATAATGGGGTAGTCTCATAAACAAGGTCAATGCAAATACATAAATAAAAATATACCGCGATGACACCGTCGCTCGTATTTTATATAACAGTTAAAATATATGAAATAAAGAAAGAAAATAAAGATGCATGCAACATATGGAATATAAATAACAGTACAAAGGCAAGGTATACTTGCTTGGCAAGGAAGCTGTAATGTACCAATAACTTGCTCCAGAAATCACGCAGAACAAATCCAATATCCTATGTACACATAAATATAATACAATAAATTATTAGTCACTACACTAGTACATACACAACCACATTTATACTGGACTCAGGGGGGTATACTAGGGGTGGCACTAGTTATCTAACAAGGTCAATTACGCGTTGAATTACGCAGGGTTATATCTTCAAGTGTTGTACACAATTAGACAGTCAGCTGACGGTGTCTAAGCCAGTGCGTTAATGTATGCAAGGCAGGTAATTCACAAGTTCCCAGGGTCAACATGGTCAAGGTAAGTATGGGATAGTCCACGGTGTCCTAGGGTCGTGCAGTCTGAATATTTAGTCATAATTATCAATTTACATTTACTTACATATATATTCATATTTATATAATAATATAACTAGCAATTTATTTACATAATTATTGGAATATATATAGTAATTATGTACATAAATATATATACCAAACTGAATAATATTTGCGTACATGTAAATGTACGAACGCGCATTGGGTTCTCCGACTCAGGGTCTGATGTAAACTAACCGTGGTGGCTAAATACTAACGTTCTACTGGAACACTGTCAGAGAATATACTCGTCTGGGGTCCTGCTGCTGGTATGAATCAGAGTCCAAGTCACAGTCCAAATAGCCTATGTATTACAAATTTATCACGTCAAAAGATAATTTATTTTAATTTATTTAATTCTGGAATAATTACTCTAAAATCCTATTTTAATCTTATTATTCTAATTTTTATGTTAATTCCTAAATTTTGTCCAAAGAAACTAAATTTTATCAACTCGAGACTCATGGCACGCAAATCGAGACGATCTGTTGACCGAAAAGTCAACATATACAAAAACAACTTTCATGCATAATTTTCTATAGATTTCAGCGTCAAAAATATTCTGGAATTTACGGCTCATCCGAATTCAAATTCGTTTGGGAATTATGGCACATACAAATTTTGTATTGTGCACCGATGGTTAAATTCTAACCTAGAAGTTCTACAGAATTAACAGTATATAAACACTTCGAATTAAATTCTGGGAAAAACATATGTCAATTATCTAGACATTAGCTTTCCGAAACTTTAAACGGTTCATGATTCTGATTCCTGGTTCTCCCGGAATAGCAAAAACATCGAAATACGTCTATTTTTGGACATACTGTGCTCTACGAATTTTTCAAAATTTAATACTCATAATTTTGTAAAACAATTATGTTATCAGGAAGCTAACCTCAATATCTTTCTAACACAAAAAACTAGGCCTCATTTGGAGTTCGGAGCTATGCGCAATGACTTCTGGAAGATGAAGGAACCCTAGATGGCAATTCTACAAAATCTCTCTCTCTAAAAATAATGGGATAATTATTGTTATTATATTATATATATATATAGGGATTGAGCGGCTGAATGAAAGTTGATAGGAGGGTGACACATGTCATGATTTAATTGGATGATTTTGGTTATATTATTTGTTTTTGATTTGCCTTTATCAAAACATTATTTAAGTCGTTTTAAATCTAAATAACTCCAAATAAATATTAAAATAAATCATAAAAATCTGAAAAATTTACAAAAAATATATTTTGAATCCTGAAACCCTAGAAAAATACTTTGAATAATTTTATATTCATAGGTTCCCTACTATAATTAGGAGAAGCTCTAAAAATTAGTTTTACATATTTAAATAAAAATAAATATTAAATATATTCGAAAAATTCTGAAATAATTTCAGAAAATCTATAATAATATTATAAACACTAAAAATATTATGTGGGTCCATTCTATGTACCTGGGATTGCACCATAAATTCTAGAAAAATTAGTTATTAGTCTAAATAACTCCCAATAAATACTAAGAATATTCAGAAAATTCCTAGAAATTCTAGAAAATATATTTGACTATTTAGAACCTAAAATAAAATTTTGGGATAATTTTAATTAAGTTTGAACATAAAATAAATTCTTCAAAGTCCTAGAAAATTAGTGTTACTAGTTTTTAATTAACTAAAATTTATGGAAAAATTCCAATAATCTAAAATAGCCTAAAAATAATTCTAAATAAATATTTATAGATAAAAAAATTCATTTTCTAATTAATTAAGAGAATACTCTAAATAAATTCAACATCTATAATAAATATAATAATATAAAATATACACAAAATATCTATTTTGGTTGAGGGAGTTTACACATCTCATGACTAAGATCCACGTATACCAATCTGTGAAACCATCATGTCAAGAATCAAATATCTCAATACTAAATACATGAAACATAGAGGCTATAAAATAAGGAAACTATTAGAGAATATACTCGTCTGTGGTCCTGAGAAAATAATATATCTCGATATTCGAGCTGGTGTCACACACACCTAAATAGGAATATTATGTCACTTAGGTGTAATGAATGATAAATGAGTTAAAGAATGCACTAATATGAATTTTTAGGCCACATCTTGGTCACTCTAGCTAAACTAGGTCAAACTAGGTCAACCTTAGTCAAATTAGTCAAACTTAGGTCATACACAAGTTTCTACGTCCACACTAAGTTAATTAGTCCATGTTGGTCATTAACTAGTTCACACAATCCAATATTAACTATATTAGCTAAAATTACTAATATATATCTATATATTATATAATAGGATACTCTATGTATCCATTGATAACCCTTGTGACTATACCCAAAATAACTTCCTAGGATACAATTATATATTTCACTCTGATACATGACCTGATCACATGTTCCATATATCCAAGATACCTGAACACCCCTTCCTCTCAACTGCAGTTGCCTAGTCCTTCATATAACACATACTGCTAAAAAACTTGTTGATAAACTAATGCTTCACTGGATAGAACAGCCCTTACCCATTATATTCTGATCCATCCTACTGTTGTTACTACTATGATGTGCAACTCGAGTTGTTTCTCATCTATAATTAACCCAAGACTGACTTCAAACACTACTACACCTATCACAGTCCCTAACACACACTGATACACCATCTGACATTAAACACACACACAAACACTGACCAAACAACTGAACCCTCCTTTTTAGTCTGCCAACTATGTGCAGATCTCCCCATCTCACTGCATACAGTGCTGAATTCCTTCCCCCTTATTCAGTTTAGTCCACACTGGTCTGCTACTGCTTCATACTTGCTAACCCGAGCCTTTTCCCCTCTCTAAACAATGATACATTAGGTATCAATTTATCTCTTCCCTTATCCCCATGATTCAAGTATCTTTAATGCAACTGAGTTGCTGCTTTTTATTCTCAGAGTTCAACTTATCTGATCTTATAGTGAACTGCGCATCTAAATTTTCTATACAGCAACACCACAATACTCAGGTTTACCACCTTCACTAATCCTTGTTGTTGCTCTCTACCCCAGTGCATTGTACTGTAATGCATTATGGCATGAATGTAATTGCTATGTACAGTCTTGCCCGATCCCTCTACACTCAAATATACACAGGCATGTGTAGAAGCATAAAAAATCTCCCTACAGTCAACAAATAAGCAAGAGACGCATAACAGGGGTGGATGCATAACACCCTCGAATATATGACATCCCGAGATGCATGCTGCCTTTTGACACATCGTCCCTATAATCACATCAGAGAATTTATGACTTCGACAAAATAGACAGTCATCCTGTCCGCCTTGATCCTGTACCGAGGATTAGAATCAGGGCTGACGGCTTCGTCATAATTACTTTTTGGCAGTATAAAACTGTTAAAATACCACGAATGTAGAAGACGACAAAAATTCATTCGTCTCTGGCCCAATGCGTTCCAGATTCTATGCGTCTCTGGGCCAATGCATTCCAGACTCCATGCGTCTCTGGCCCAATGCATTCCAGACTCCATGTGTTCTATGCGTTTCTGGCCCAATGCTTTCCAGACTCCATGCGTCCCATACGTCTCTGGCCCAATGAGTTCCAGACCCCATGCGGTCCATGCTACTTTGGCCTAATGCGTCCCAGACTCCATGCGGTCCATGCGTCTCTAGCCCAATGCGTTCCATACTCCATGCATTCTATGCGTCTCTGGCCCAATGCTTTCAAGACTCCATGCGTCCCATGCGTCTCTGGTCCAATGCGTTCCAACTAACAAGATCTTTCCGTTACAACTAAAGAGATCTTCATACAGTTGATGCGGGCTACGTGTCCAAACGACCAAGTCACGCATATAACGGGCTAAAATGACCCCTAGATCTCATAAACAGTAAATCCTAACCAGGCTCACATGGCATTTTTACCGTAACATGCGGCCACAATTGTGACTGTATTTTGTTGAAAGAGCCATATGCGGCCAACCAATAGGGACACATGCGGCATCCATAACATGCGGCACAGAATAACTATAAATAATAGGGTACTACCCCCTGGCGGGCGAGCTACGAATCAGCACTCAACCAAGAGAGAAGAGTTGCTTCATAGGATCGTCCACAGAGTAAAGATAGTTGCTACACTCCTAACCCTCCATTGTCACTCCCCCAGAAAATAAATTTGCACTTAGATTAGCTTATAGGATTATTCTTTCTACTTTCTTAGTTTGTTAATCAAATCCAGTTCTTCCAGTTCTCTTTTTATTTTAAATGACAAACACGATGACGACTCTGCTGGGGACGTCCTTCTCCACTGTTGAGAAGTCAGTGACACAATCTAATACGGCCAAGCTAGGCTCGACACAAAAGATGCTGGTGGTCCGATTCGACCAGCAAGCGTTCGAGGACATGCTCTCCGAAGAAAGTGCTAATCCTTCGCCAAGGATAGCTAAGCCCAAGAAGACCCACAGAATATGGGTGGCCAAGGCCACTGCGCCCCACCCAGCTACGGAGTAGATGCTTCCAGCCTCTCACTCTGTTGCCAATAACGGTCATCAGAAGAACACCCAGAACGTCCACGTCTATGCAGCATCCCAGGCTGACGCAGAAACTGTTCAGCACCCAGACTCTGGTAGAGAAAAATACTATGATGCCAGACGGCCTGGTGCTGAGGCAGCTTCTATGCGGCCAAGGAGAAGGCCGCATAAGACTGTCCATGCGGCATCAACTCACAGCCGTAGACAGCAGGCCACATCTCATGCGGTGCAGATCCTATGTGACCTACTGAGAATAGTAAAAACCTAAATTTAGACTCTTTATACTACGTACCTGTGGTGGCTAAGCTGAAGAAGTCCAGGACAGTACGAGCCCGTCTAGCTCAAGCAACTTCAGACGATCGACCGCCAACAGGCATTGTTAACTATTATGCAAGCCTCTGACGGAAAGTTATACAGGACTGACCCATGCGTCTAGCCCACAGGGACCAATGGGCAGGGTCAGTCTCAAAATTATTCCATCGGTACCTCGGGGCAAGTTCGTGTACGAACCCTAGGCCAGGGAGCAAATACAGCACCTGTACATCCGTGTGCCCGGGATACCCGGACTCACAAATAGGATGCAAAGGTAAAATGCCCTTTGCATTATTTGCGTGACGGGATTACTAAAAAATGCAAAGCAAAGGAAACAACTATGGCGTGCGACGTGCCCTCTCCAAGGCATAGTTGCCCCAACATCATTATCAACTGCTGCTGCAATAAAATGGCAGTGACCACAGACAAAAAATCGACCTTCCAGTGGCTGCACTAGAAAGCACCTACCCGGCAATAACCCGGAGATTAGGTGCAAGTATCAGAGGAGGAAGAGTTGCCATTCGTCTCATAATACTCGACTGGAAATCTTTTTGCCACCAAGGGAAGAAAGAAGTCAAATACCTCCAGTCCGACGCTCTTTATCACTGTATCATGAAAGCGACCACCCAGAGGGCTGACAACGGCACCTGCGAAAGGCGTATTCTAAGGCACCTGCTTAAGGAAGAAGCTATCAGCCCCTGGGGATAGTTCTTCCTCAGAACCTATGGGGGTGGCCCAAGTTGGGGGTAGTGTACCTCTGGACTTACGTGACAATCCGGTATTCCAAGGAGACAACGATTCCCAAGGAACGGACTCCGAGATCCCGGAACCAAGATGACACAATCTTCTACGATGGGGGTAGTATCCCCTCTGAATACTAGGAGGAAATAAAAGCTCTCGCCCTCCTTGAAGACTACTCACTACAAGGGTATGAGACAGGGATTACGACATCTACTGCCTCCTCCGTTTCTCCCCTTGTGAGGACGGTATACATGGCCAGAGACGAACATGAAGGCCCCAGTGACCAGCAGTGCCTTAAGATGCTCGAAGCCATGATGCATACAATGAGTGAATCAATACAAGCCTTGACCCAGACAATGCTAGAAATTAAGGGAAACATGACCTCCCAGCCGGCAAGGGCCTCTAGGAAAGCAAACCCGGACTCCGGGACCAACGGGGATTCAAATACGACCTCTCTACCCGCGGGCGTTGATCCTCTCCTACCTGGATCGTTAGCGCCTTTGGTAGGAGATAAAGTTATGGAACCAAGGAGGGAAGTCTGAGAACTTCGGGCTTGCCTAGACTCCATTGGAAATCGAGACTCCCTCCGTGATCTTGGGGTACGGCAACCATACCCGATAGAGTAAAGGGATGTACCGTATCCGCCTAAGTACAAACCCTTTAACATAAACATGTTTGACGAGAAGTCCTCCCCTCGCCGCTTCATGAGATACTTCAAGTTTACAACGGGACACTTTCCCGCAACGACGTTATCCTTACCAAGCTCTTCGTCGGGTTATTAGCGGAGGTAGCTTTCGATTGGTTTTGTAGTCTCGAAGATAAATGCATCTCATCATTCGATGATCTCAAGCGTCTGTTCCTTAATATATTCTATGAGGCAGGTAATGATATGACGATTGTCTTCTCTAATAGACGTTGCCTAGGGTAAGAAGGAACTGACGCAAAACTACATCGAACGATTCTGACAGTCCACGCTAAGTTGCCTCCTGGCAATCCGGAGGCCACACTAATAGAGATGTGTCGGAAGAACATGCTCCCAGCATTCAGCCTCTGGATGGGTGAGAGCCAGTTCAAAGACTGGACAACATTAATTGTAAGTACTGTCAACGCTGAGAAGAAGTTCAAGGACGCTCGGTACTTGGGGAACCATATTCCTACTGCTGAGAAAAAAGGGCAAGCTTCCCAGCACCACCACCACCACCACCACCACCACCAACAATAATGGCGGCAATAGCAACCGCGATGCAAAAGGGAAACAGGCTATGGTCGCTACTTTGACCAAGAAGCCTGAGCAAAAGCCGATAGAGTCTCCAAAACCAAAGGAGACATACTCTTTCAAAGATGTTAATATCTAACCCATCTTCGACATAATGATGCAGGAAGACAAAATCTGGCTCCCCGACGTCAGACGTCAGCTTAAGGCGGCAGAGATTGCCAACCCAAAGTATTATCACTTCCACTACTACGTCCATCACCCGCCGCATGAGTGATACACCCTGAAGCGGTACATTCAACGTCTGATAGATACCAAGGCTCTCTTCCTGGACTTCGATGACATGACAGTCACCGCCAACATGGTGTTCCTCCAATTTGATAACTTTCTACCGACGGAAGCCCAAGATGGAGTAGTCCCTGTCACTTAGGCGACTATGAAAGTTGTCAACCTTCTACTAGCTCGAGACAAGACGGTCGGTCTAATACCTCTTACCACACCACGTGGGAGGTCATGTGTCCATCCCGACCTCGTGCCTGACTTGACGTAGCCGACAGTATCCTCTACTACCAAACCCAACGGCAGGAAATCTAAGTCCTGTTATACAGTTTTCTCCTCGGCTAAAGAGCTGGCAGCAGGTGCAACAAGGTCAGGCACAATATACCAACTGATGCATGGCGATACGCCCTCGGTTGTTACGCCTACCACCACTGGTCCCGGGCAATCTCAGCCCTCGCCAGCGGACAAGTCTAAACAGAAGGAGATGCGCTTCGATAAACTGTTGCGCAGGAATGTACCACAAGGGATGGAAAGGCCCTATAACTTCGATATCTTTGAACAATTAGCCAATACTCCAGTAAAATTATCGCTATTTGAACTTCTGCGGCTCTCTAAAGACACTTGGGCTGTCCTGAGTGAGGCACTGCAGAATGCCAATATCTAGCTGGCGTAAGTCAAGCCACCAATGAAAGATCTTGCTACTTGTCCGTATTACAACAATGCCATTGAGGCGATACCCAACATCACCTTCTCACAACAGGATATGTTGTTAAAAATAATAGGCACGATCGACCCCTGTACTACACAGGATATATTAGCAACATCAAGTTGAACCGAATGCATATTGACCCAGGATTGTCGATCAGCATCATCCCGAGAAGTTTGCTTCAGACCTTGGAGATCCTGATGCATGTTCTGGCGTCTACCAATATCGCCATCAGTGGCTTCAACAAGGGAAGGAGCTACCCTCTGGGTAAAATTCACCTAAAATGCCAGATCGACGACTTAAAAGTAGAAGTCACCTGCTTCGTCATAGACGTAGATACATCCTACAATATTTTTTTGGGGCATCCGTGGACATATAAATACAGGATCGTGCCATCTAAACTCCACCAGTGCCTAAAATACGTTGACGAACACAGTTTCGTCAAAACGAAGTTCGTTCATGTCGATCCATTTAAGGGTATCGAGATTTACTACTCTGACTTGATCCTCTATAAGAAAACCAACCAAGATGAAGGCGATAATGAGGCCGACGATGAAGCCGAGGCCACAACAACGTTCGAGGAGCCTATAAGAATCTGCCTCAAGGCTCGCACTCCCGATGCGGCCGCACCCCTCATCGTCAAATCATGCGGGAAGGTACCTGAACCTCCGGTACCTTCACCATTGTCAGAACTAATGGTTATTCACCTTCGTAGGCTGAATCGACTACTAAAATAAGATTCTGCTCTATCTATGCCTCCCGAATCTATGGTTGTTCGCCTTCACATGCTGAGTCGACCGCCAAAGGAAGACCCGGCCGCAACTGCAGCTTCCGGACCTTTGGTGGTAAAATTACACAAAAAACCAACAAATCCCTCGCTTGCGCTGGGGGTAGACAAGGAGAAGGATGAGCTGGAGGAGTATATATCTGCCAGTGTCAACATTTCTTGCCCTGACGATGTAATCCCACCAGAAAAGATATATTATTTTCTCAATAAAGGGCTATCTTTGAACTACTTGGAGCATATGTATATAAGTACACTCTACTCCCTGGAGCATGGTCTGGGCCTTCATCTGCAAACACAAGTGACCACTACCTACGTTGTACATTGGCTTTGCTCTAGTCATCATCTTCGGCAGGGTAGAATGCCCCCGGTACTTCATCCCAAGGGAAGTAAAACTAGAATCTAATATAGGCAGATTGCCACTCTACCGGTACAGTTCACAACCCCTACATCTTATCCAAAAGATGGGATACAACCTGAAGGTCACTGAGGGATTGAACTACGGCAAAGGCCGAAGGTCACCTTTATGACTTTTCTTTCCTGCGGGCAAGCCCGAG
The DNA here is from genome assembly GCA_036927795.1 of Iris macrosiphon. NCBI lineage: Eukaryota > Viridiplantae > Streptophyta > Magnoliopsida > Asparagales > Iridaceae > Iris > Iris macrosiphon. Next base: position 108,703,320 of record JAYESA010000018.1, read on the forward strand.
GATTACTATCATAAGACTAAGCATGGATTAGGATATGTGACGCCTCCTACAACCCCTGAGGACTCAGATAAAGAAGAAAAAAAGCACTCACACTCTTCAGAATCTTTATCCTGGGACTCCGACGTCAGCATCAGGGACGTGCTCAGACAAGCACTGTCCTACAATATGGTATCTGCCGACCTTGAGGAAGACAATAAGGAGCCACCCGAGCTCTTTGAGATGAAACCTTAGGCCCCATACCTGGTTTCACAATGGGACATATGATTTAAGCAGCGAGACTCCTACCAAGGACGAAGTTGTACAAGTCGATCTAGGTAATGAAACCTCCCTAAAGCTTATTTTCGTCAGCAAAAATCTATCCGGCAAAGACCGGGAATCCCTATTTCAACTCGTCAGGGAATATATTGATGTCTTTGGTTGGAGTTACGAAGATATGCCAGGAATGGATCCCCAAATCGTGGTCCACAAATTCAAAATTTGGCCAGACACAAACTAGTCAAGCAACATCATTGATGGTTCCGACCAGACATGAAGGATTCTATCGAAGCTGAAGTCAACAAGCTGATAGCTAGTGGCTTCATCCATGAGGAACAACACCCTGACTGGGTAGCCAACATCGTGCTTATCGTTAAAAAGAATGGGAAGATCCAAATTTGTATCGACTTTCATGATCTAAACGCGACATATCCCAAAGACGAATTCCGTCTTTCTATCACCGATGTAATGATCGACAACACTTGTGGCTTTGAGCATATGTCCTTCATGGATGCCTTCTCAGGCTACAACCAAATCAAGATATTTCCCGACGATAAGAAACATACGTTATTCGGGACCCCGATAGACGTATAGTGTTATATGGTCATGTCTTTCGGTCTGAATAACACATGTGCTAAATATCAGCGAGCTATGAGCATCATTTTTTGTGAACATCTACATAAGACGGTAGAATACTACGTCGACGACATCGTCGTCAAGAGTCACTCCAAGGATGATCACCTCCAAGACCCGAGGACTGTGTTCGACTTAATGCGCGCACACCACCTCAATATAAACCCTACCAAGTCCTTCCTGGAAGTCTCCAGCGGCAAATTCCTAGATTTCGTCATCACTTCTCGGGATATTCACATAGACCCCGATAAGACCAAGGCCATCCTGGAGATGAATCCGCCAAAGAACCTCCAGGAACTCCGCGGCCTCCAAGGGAGGTTGTCATGCATCAGGAGGTTCATATCAAACCTCTCTGGACTTTGCCGGCCATTCACACAGCTCATGAAGAAAGGTGTCTCCTTTGTTTGGAATAAAGAGTACCAACGAGCGTTCAACAACATCAAAGAATACCTATCAAGTCCTCCTGTGCTGGTGGCCCTGGTCATGGGAAAGCCATTCCTACTCTAAGTACGCGCAATATATCACTCTCTTGGTGCCCTGTTAGCCCAGAATAGTGATTCAGGCCACGAGAAGGCCATATACTACCTCAGCCGGATGATGGTCAGCCCAGAGCATAGGTATACCGTCATCGAGAAGGAGTGTCTTGCGCTAGTATTCGCATCCAGAAAACTCGACACTACGTGACTGGACAGACCATTCATTTAATCTCATGAGTCAACCCCCTCAGGGTCCTCATGACCAAACCTGGGGCACTCAGTTCCCGCTTGGCTACCTGGGCAATATTATTATCTCTATATGTTGGCCAACTTTCTGGCAGCCCATCCGGGGTCAGAAACCTCAAAGATCTATGAAGAGATTACAGACTAAGTGGCAGACGCCAATGTTATCTTACACGAAGCAGTTTAGCGAATGTTCTTTGACGGTGCTTCAAGAGCGGGGCCCAAAGGCAACATCATCGCTGGGGTCGGGATAGTGTTGATCTCCCCATACGGTCTCATCATAAATCGCGCATACTCTCTCACGGAGCCATGCTCCAATAATATGGCAGAATACAACGCCCTAATAACCAGGCTCTAGTTTGCCAAACAAGTCAGAGTATAGTACTTGGAAGCCTCCAGCGATTCTCAGCTAATTGTCAATCAAGTTTGGGGATTATATGAAGTCCGAAATGAAGACTTGATCCCCTACCACCAAGCTGCACATAGCATTATCATGACCTTTGAGATATTCTTTATTAAGCATATCCCTCGGTTGTAAAATATTGAGGCAGATGCTTTAGCCAGCCTCGTTGCTTCCTTGGCAGTCCCAGACAACACCTATCAGCTAATCACGTTGATCAGTCAAGAGCTGGTCTGTCCTAAAAGCAAATTATGCTTATGCCTCAACTATGCTGCCGAGGTCGACACTGATACTCAATATTGGAGGCTTCTATTCATCGACTACGCAGTCTATGAATTTCTACCTGAAAACCCAAAGGAAGCTACTTCAATCAGAAGATGCTCCCTTATTTTTATTATGATACGAAGACCAAAATTCTGTACCATCGGTCTTATGATAGCCTTCTGCTTTGATGCTTGTCGAATGCAGAGGCTAAACAAGCCCTCCGCGAAGCTTACGACAGCATCTTTGGGGCACATCAAGCTGGTCCAAAGCTACAGGACCGTCTTTGGAGAATGGGCTACTATTGGCCAATGATGGTAGTAAGGCTGTTGATTACGCAAGGAAGTGCCAAGCATGCCAAACCAATGCAGACTTCCTCCACTAGCCATCTGAGTTCCTACACCCGACGGTAACATCTTGGCCATTTGAGGAGTGGAGAATGGATATCATCGGGCTAATCAATCCGCTTTCAACAAAAGGACATCGGTTCATTCTGGCGATCACCGACTACTTCTCGAAATGGATGACAGTTGTTCCGCTTACTGAAGTCAAAACATCAAACGTGATTAACTTTTTCAAGCATCACGTTATATATCGCTTGTCACGTAGGATCGTCCATGATAATGGTCCACAGTTTGAATGTCACACCTTATATCATTTTTGTGACAAGAACCGAATCCAAAATATAGCCTCCACGGCATACAACCCCGCATAAAATGGTCTGGCAGAAGCGTTCAACAAAACCTCAAGAAATTTGTGTCTTCCAACAAACGCGACTGGAACGAGAAGCTGTGTGAATATCTCTGGGCCTACCGTACAACAGTCTAGACAACTACTGGGAATACGTCATTCTTTTTAGTGTATAGAAGTAAGGCGGTACTCCTAATGGAGATCAAAATCCCTTCACTACGAGTAGCTCTCTCCAACCAACTAACCACAGAAGACAACTACCACCGACGGTTACAGGAGTTGGAAGCACTCGACAAGAAACGACTCTTAGCTCAACAACGCATAGCGTTGTATCAAGTGGGTCTCTCTGGAGCCTTTAATAAACGGGTAAAACGGAGAATGTTTCAAGTAGGTGACCTTGTCTTAACAGTAAAAAGACCGTTGGTGATAACTCATAAGACGGCCGACAAATTCCAACCTAAATAAGAGGGCCCGTTCGTTGTAAAAATCATATTTTCCAATGGCGCATACCAGCTAGCAAAATCCAACGACAACTTTCTCTGGATGTCTATCAACGGTAAGTTCCTCAAAAAGTACTACGTCTAAATTAGACTGGTAATACTCTATTACCAAACTATATCGTATCTTCCTGGACACTAGTTCATGTCCATATTACCTTTGGACTGTTGCTCTAATACACAATTCCGGTGGAGTCTGCCATGTCCATATTACCTTTGAGCAAACTTCCCGGCCTTGACCATCGATCATCACATCCATATTATCTCTGATATTGATGTCTTCTAGCTTATCACTAGTACCCAATCTGGAGCATGCCTGCGGTGTTAAGTCCACAAAACTGTCACGTCCATATTACCTTTGGCAGAGCTTGTCTCAAACCTATTATTTGCATTAACGTGCACAAAAACTAGTGGGTCTACAAAACCTATCACGTCCGTATTACCTCTGATATGGTTTGTTTTTGAATCTATTACTCGTACCCCAAGTGTAAAAAAGGGTAATAGGTCCACCAAAATCCTTCAGCAGAATATACTTAAAATCTACAAAACCTATCATGTCCATATTACCTCTGATAGGATTTATTTTATAATCTATTACTCGCACCCCAAGTGCGTAAAAGGATAATAGGTCTACCAAAATCCTCCAGCGGGATATCCTTAAAATCCATAAAACCTATCACGTCCATATTCTCTCTGATAGGGTTTGTGTTCAAATCTATTACTCGTACCCCAAGTGCGCAAAAGGATAATAGGTCCACCGAAATCTTCCAACGAGATATCCTAAAAAAAGGCTATGGTATAGTGTTACATTAATATTACCTCTAGTACTAGCACCGTAAATGTCATAACAGTAATGAAAGTAATTTCTTCTTTCATTAAAACAAGAAGATAGGGAGAATACAAACATCAAACAGAAGAGGAGTCAGAGTCCTCCAAATTATTGATGTACATTGCTAGAAAATAAAAGAAACAAGCGTATGAGGACACAAAAAATTGACGAGAAGCGTCTACAAAAGCCCGCTCCTTTGAGTTGGCAGGGGACTCAAGGATTTCTTGGAAGATGTTTGTCTACTACACTCGATTGACAGACGTTTCTCCGGCAGGTAGCAGCTCAGGCTCGCAGGAGTAGGAATCAGAGGCAACCAGGGCCGTGGAAAGAGACGTGTTGGTTTCCTTTGGAGCATTTCCAGAAGCCATCACGTCCTAAAACATGAATTGATGCAAGCAACCTACAGATCATTCGCTATTTATAGGCGAAGAATCGGTGGCTTATTTGGTGAATCCTAACGATCTCCTCAGTGAGACGCAATAATTCATCCCTATGCAACCTAAACTGCGATTGTCGATATTTGGCATGATCCTCTCAGAGACCCGAACTGACACAGTGGTGTGAACACGTCAGGCGCACAACAACACATGAAGCACAAGAAGTGGTTATTTCTCTTTCAGGCTACAAATCAAGTCAGCCAGATAATCGCGATAGAAAAGAAAATTTTTATTTCATAGAAGTAAAAGGAGCAAACTACACTTAGGGGATCATCCATCTCCCAACCGCAGAATAAACTATAAAATAAGAACAAAAGGCAATTTCAGAAAACGAAACACAAACTACAGCTGCTCCTCATTGGTGCATAACTCCTCTATACGCCCCTGGAGCCAAGTAATGGAAGCTTTAATCTTCGTTCTAACTCTGCGCTCAGCTTTCTGAGCCAAAGCCACATGATCATCAAAGTGAGCATACTCCTGATGCTTATCCTTCAGTCTCTTTAATATATCCTCCAAGGTTGTGGAAGACTGGGCCACCTTGCTACCCTCTCTCGACGAGCCTCCTGAAGATCGCAGTCCATGATCTTGAGCTTGGCTTAAAGTTACACAATCTGTTCGTTGATCTCAACCATGGCATGGGTTGTGGAGTCTTCCTGAGCAAGACATACCTCCCCTCAATCATTCAACTCGTTATGCTTAAGGGCCAAATTCTTGAGTTCTTGTTCCATAGCCTCCTTTTTTTGCGTATAAGCAATCTTTACCTGCTCCATGGACGTCAGAAGGTGTCACGACCCACACCCGGTGTAAGGGTACTAGTCGGAAACAACGCCCAGCCTACGCCACAGAATCGGCGGTAGGACGCTGTCTAGATAATCTATCTACAATATAATGAACAACCAATAATGATAGTATACTCAATCACAGAACTAAGATAGAAATGAGCACGAATTAGATAAGAATAAAATATTCACAATACAACTCATGAGTCTAAAATAATACATCAATGAGTCTGAAGAAATAACAAAAATAAGCTAGAGACAAATCCAGTACAAAAGAATACTACGAAGCTACAACTCTTGGGTCAACTGTCTCAGTTGGGATAAGTCCCTCTTGAGCCAGGGTCTCAGAATCTAAACCCACAACATCCTGGGGTCCATAAAAGATAGGATACCACTCCTCAGTGTCATTTGAAAAAATATATCCAGTCAGGAAAGGAGCAGAGTACATCTCTAACAACAGTTCTTATTAATGATAAAAACTATGTAACAGTAAATAGCTGTGGATAAATAAGATGCACAATAGATACAAGAGATATATATACAATAAGAAAATACTGAAAATAAATACAATAATGAACAATATGCCAATGAAACAAATATACTAATGTCTAAGTGTGTGAGTACTAGCTTAACATGTGATCGGCTTGGGCAAGATGCAATACGGCCTGGCTAATCATACGTGCGGTGCATGATCAACACTATTCTATAATCTGTACTTTATTCAATAGGGATATTGATCACATATCTATACTAATACTCCCCACCCCCGACTGGTATAATAGATCTAACCACGGTATGTTATGGCACGAGATTCCCCAAGAAGATAGCTAGTCTTCCCGAGAATCGGTGTCTGTACATGTACAAGATAACCAATGAAATAATACTTACACCATATACACCATATACCAAGGAATAACATCTCATGACGAGATCCGAATATACCAATCCGTGTAACCATAGTGTCAAGAGAACATGGATATCTACACTAGATACAATGAACATAGAGGATATCATAAATGAGAAATTATCAGAGAATGTACTCGCCTGAAGTCAAATGAACAGTCTCACATATGTCTGACTCAGTGCCTCAAAGACCTAGATATAGAATACAACATCAATACAAGGTTCCGAAGAGAGAACAAGTTAAACTAGTCAACTTCTAGGTCAAAAAGTCAATTCTAAGTCAAAAGTCAACTATGGTCAACTCTAAAGTCAACTAAAGTCAACTATGGTCAACTATGGTCAAACCAAGGTCAACTATCTATTTCTAGGTTGCACAAGTCTAGCACCAAAATCTTGGATCAAAATACTAAAATCTACGTCATAGGAACCACAACCTAAAATATTAGGATACCGTATCTTCGGATACGTGAATCCAAGGTAAACAATATAATACGTATATATCAAATAATTATGTATAATAATATAGAATATTAATTTATAACAATTAGGAACCATGGTTTTGAACCAACTTGGTATCCACACAAAGTAATGCTCAAGATACATAGATATAGTATTTACCCTTATACATAATATAATATATATAAACTAATATTATACAATTAAGAATATAACAATACTAGTATTATATATCACAACAAATACATATATATATACATATATATATACATATATATATAAATATAATATATAAAATATAAACTAAAACTGCCTAACTGTTACTGAAAAACTATGTGGAAAACATTGATTTTCAAATAAACAGCCCTTTAGTGACAGTTCCAACTGTCACTGCAAACGCCGTCGCCAAAACTGCTGTATAAAGGCACTACTGTCACTTATTGGTAACAGTTCAACTGTCACAGAATGATCGTCGCTGCTGCTGTCGTAATATTTCCGTCCGCTGCATTAATGACAGAACTGTCATTAAATGCCACTGTCGCCAAAGATAAATAATATATATAAATATATATATTAATATATAAATATATAAATCAATATATATATATATATAAAACAAATAAATAAATATATACTTCTATATATACATAATCCTACACATATATATATATATAAATAAATATTAATAGCTATAAAACACATCCTATGTACTAATGTACATATTTTAACATGGTTAAATGCACACATAAAAATACATTCATTTATATACAATTAATTATATAATAATTATAAATAATATAATTACTCATTTAAACACATAAATATATTTATAAAACATTTACATATAATTTATACTACTAACATAAATTGTAACATATATAAATGCATGTAAAAGAAAGCTACATATATATTTATACATTATATTAGTATACCTACAATACATATTTCTATGCTACCAAAAATACCATAATAAATACACTATAATAAATATATAACATCTATATATATTTACTAATTATAATTCAAGAATTAAAGCATAAATAATTAGATCTACACATAAATATACACAAATGGAGAGTATCACACCGTATCCCACTAGATCTAGGATACGCATGCGACACGAGTCCAACACACAACCAATTGCACCCCGAAGGACACAAACAAGTCACAAATATTATTTATGAATAAATCCAAGTGGCAAATGTAGATCTATGTGTCCGTGTCAAAATACGACATGTACAAAGTCCCGTGTTGGAGGAAAACCCCCAAAACAACACGTATCACCAAATTGTTGGGATACGACCTACACGTACTCAATTGTGGACACGACACTAGCCCCAAACACATAAGCACATGCCCAATTGATCTATAGGATCAATTGACACACACAACAAAATATCAATTCGAAATTCCTCCAAAATTGACACAAAAAGCACCATAATTTTCTCCATGGGTCTCCTATGAACACAAAACCAAGTCATATGGGTAGTACATATATATGAATTGATTTTACATGATTAAATCTCAGATTTAAAAGCTATTTTAAGGAGAAAAACTAAATTATACCTATTGGGAGATGGATTCCCAATGAAACCTCCAATTGAGATGAAATTGCTTCCAAATTATAGATCCTTGCTCGTCTTTGTAGATCCTTGCTTCCTCCTTCTAGATCCTTGCTTCTCAACTTTCTAATAGTGAATTGGCAAGAATTTGGAATGAATTTGGTGGTGAATTGGAATGGGAATGAAGGGAATTTGGTAGTGGGAAATTCTAGATCTAGATTTGGAATGAAAATGAGAGGAGAGAAAATTTCCCCCCCTCTATTATAGGCCGGCCCTTACCGCTTTCCCAAGCAATTATAAAATGTCCAATATACCCCTTGGGGCCTCTCATGAAGAAATAATTAAGGAAGGAAGCTTCTAGTCTAATGATTTAATTAATTTAATCCATCTCCTTAACAATGGGCTTTCTAAATGGGCCTAGTCTAACTAATTAATTCATATTGGTCCATGGGTCCAAACTAAACTAGTTGAGTCCACTAATATAAGTCCAAAATAATTAAATAACAACTTACAATAATTAAATAATACAACAAATAATTATTTACCATGCACAATATTTAATTAAATAGGAAATGACTAAAATACCATTTCCTAGAAAATATGGTAGTGACAGAAAGAACTCACGCTCCTCTTCCACTATGACGATCAGATCAATCTGCCACGCCTGATGTAACTCATTCAGGCTCTGCTCTACCTCTACCAGCTTTTGGCTCAAAAGGTCAGCCATCTCCTCATGACCAGCGAGGATCCTCAAAAGCTCAACTTGGTTCTGGGTGCAGTGCTTGGACCAAGTAAAGGTCTTACCTCATCCCAGTATGGTGTGCACCCCCCGCTTCAGGTGCATGTAGAAGCTCTGAATGGTATACTTTGAGGCTTCTTCCACATTAGCCAAAGTAGAAGGAGTCAAAGGAGTTATGACTGTAGGGACTACAGTTGGCCGCGAAGGAGGCACAACAACAACAGACGGCCCTGGTAACCGGACGGCAGCCGCAGAATGTCGAGAGACTTTAGCCTCTGCAAGCTGCCTCCCAGTTGAAAAAGTTATCTGGGCGCTCGACAGTCGAGAAATCTCATCCTCTGTAGGGTTGACGTACGAGGATGTGCCAGTATCAGCCGGTTCGACAACAATAATTAGGGGAGCAATCACCGCACCAGAAGGACCTGTAGACATAGGAACCTCCATCGTCACGTCCCCCGTAGAGGGTGCCGCTGGATATTCTTTGCCATCCCTAGAGCCAAGGGGTGGTTCAGGCCTCTTTCTCATGAGCTCACCGTCCCTTTCTTCCTCTATACCTACCTCGACAGCTAGGTCCGCCGTCGCAAAGGAGAGATGTCGCCTGCAGGATCACAGTTACCCAAGGGCAGCATTACCCGAAGAATTGAAAACTCAAGCCAAAAAATTTCATCTCTGGTAAAACGATGATATAACGTACCCGGGGAAGATAGCAGGATTGACGGCCCACCCGTCACAGTTGGAGTCACCTCCAAAGTACTTAATTTATCTTCCAAGACTCAGAGAGCAGCGGGTTTCGTCTACGGCCCTTCAGGGATATGATTATCCGGATCCTCAGGGATGAGCTCTTCAATGGCATCCTCGGACTCGTAAGAGGTTGTTCCCTCCTTCGGCTCCATGTAAGACATCCTGGCGGCCGTCGACCGCCAAGTGCAGCCCCTTCTCCTCTGCGTCTGTGAATCATCAAAAATACAAAAACCAAGATATTTATACAAAGGACCAGGAGGAATTAAATTAAGAGAATTTATGGATACCGCCATAATATCCAAAGTGGAGTCTGGATCGAATGCCACCAATCCAAGGGGTCCTTCCTCATCCCTCACAGAGCCCTCTCTGTCAGGGTCTGACTCTCCGATATATCTCACACCGGGGCCACTTTGCCTCGCGCCTTCTTGGGATGACCTGGGTGGTGAGCCACCGCGACCTTATGCTTAGGAGCAGGAGGGTCGTCAGGCGAAGTCCCCTCTGTAGATGTTGGATCCAAGTCAACTAGCAAAGGTCGAGCTACACTTTTTCCCTTCTTAACATTCGTCGACCTTTCATCGACGGAGGCGCAAATACGGTACCAGTTAATTAGCCCGTATCCGAGACATAGTTCATTGGCGAAGTATTGACTGTGCAATAAAAAAAGTCCCTCCACATACAGTATTTTCGGTGCCACATTAGCCGTAGGCAACCCAAACTCCACCTCTGTACCAATGGCAGTATAATAACGCCATGCTTGAGCACCATCGAGAAGACCACCACCATTCCAAAGTGAGGCGCTGGGAGTCTCCAGCAAGAGTTGGCTATACCCGAATTGACGGGCAAACTGACTGGAAAGATAGGGCTCCAGGAAGACCTCAACCTAGTTTTGATATACCAAGTGAGAAGTACGAATGACAAGGAGTGGCAAGAAGCCAGCGGTAGAGGGTCACTAACAATCGACGATTGACAATATCGCTATCCCACTGGATGAAATTCCTCTCCTCCTTAGTGAATTCTGGAATAGACATGAAAAATGTCCAACCATTCATATGGGCAATCTCCCTCTTACAGGAGGGTATGCCTTCATACTGCCACTTTATCCCCCGATAACGACGGATAATGACGCCTCCCTCTAATATCCCTTGCTGGGTACCGGGACGCATCAGGGACCGATGGTGCAATAGAAGCAAACACATTAGGTAATGATAGGGTAACACTACCCTGTTGAATTCTCCAACCCCCTTGTGGTATTTAACCTTTTTGACAAATCATCGAAGACCTCGATGGATACAGTAAACCATCGCAGGAAGTAACGCAAGTAGGTGGCCAAAAGCTAGCCGTACAGCCGGTATAATGAGATTGTGACTGGTTCTTTCAATTAAGCCGGACCCTCCGGTAAACACGCAGTTGCGCAGCCAGATAACAAGTACCTACCAGCAACGCTTTGTCGGACACCTCATGGGTGTCCATGAGTAAATAACTTAATTCCTCGCCTTCAACTGACTTCTCGCGATACTGTAGGATCGAAGCTGCAGCATCTTTTTGTTACCGCAGTGCTCGAATATAAACCTCGTCCGATCTAGGTGCCTCCAGAAGAAGATAATGCGTCCAAACGGTGATGTGCGTGATATTCCCCGCAGAAGCTTTATTTTTCTTATACTCTCTGTGACAGAAGCTAAGATGGCATAACAACTCTTGATACACAGCCAAGAATCCTGGATTCTCTTTCTTAAATTCTCCTAGTTTGTCATTGCTTGGGGCATATTCTTTATAGGGCACCTCACCCCAGGGAAGCCACAAGACTGAATGCATCTCGTATAGGACCAACCCCATCTCCCTACTAGGAGTAAAGAAAGTCCTCGTATGGTAGTTATAAATCTCCATCAGCAATGGGAAGAGGCAACGGTTCATAGACAGGCTGTAACAAGTACCCCTCATGGCGAAGAAAATATTTGCAGCTTAGAGTTTTGGCTCATAGCGCTTCAACACCCATTTGGTTAAGCGATACCAAGAAGGAGTATAATAGGTCCAGCCAAGAGTTCGCAGCTGTCCAGGTGGGTATGCACCCTTTTTGGCAACCACGTAAATAGAGGTATCCACGGCATACACATCAAGGTTCGGCCCCAAGTCACTCCGAACGATGCCGGATGCTAACCCAGTAGAAGAATAAGAGGACAACTCCTTGTGACAAGAGAAAGCCCCCTTGCATTGATTTTCCCCAGCCCGGATGTTGCCGATAAAAACCCTTCGCAGCTCAGGCATCAAATTCCAAGCCATCATCCTCCAGCCTATCACTAAATGGAAATCTGATAAAGGCATATGACGTTTGAAAGGAGGTACCGATATCTTCGTCCCACGGTGAGTAAAGCTCTAACCCTCCCTGAACTTCCCCAATTCTGGGGAGAAATGAGGTCAGAGCATCGTCAAACAGAAATTAGGGCTTCTTGTAGGTACGACCCTTCCCAGTAGCAGCCGGCCTTGAAGTCATTTGACTTAGAAGGAAAAACTTGCCCTGCTCAGCAATCTGCTTCTGCCTGTCAGACGGAAAGATCACATCTAGCTGGTGTTGAATGACAGCGACTAAGTCCTCAAAATTCGTACTCAATGGAACTCGTCCAGGGTTGAGTACCAACTCCCCCAAAGGGGTAGTGGGCAACTTTACTACACAGTATAGAAATGACATGCATATCAGCAAAAGAAACTTTGCATAAATCTAACATACAAAAAAGAATGATAAGCGCATGACATGACCGCGTATGACGGAGTTCATAAAGGACACTTGCCCATGCGACGAATCATATCTTGCGTATCTGCAAGGTTGCACAAGACATACCTCCAGTTATGTGCAAGTGTAAAGGCCGTGCATGTCTCTACATCCATGCGATGAATTGTGCAAATGGTGTCTCTGTGTTCTTGTGTATCTCCACCTAAAAGAGAGTCCTTACTTAAGACGGGCCTCAGAACATCTGAAGAAAAATTTAGGGGGCCAACCTCGTCGGTAGTAGCCTTCCCCGTTCCCTTTTCTTTCTTCTTGGATACAATACCCTCAGTCACAGGGCCCTTACCCTTGGCAGCAACGTAAGACGAAGGAGCTCGGGAAGCCATGACAATCGACGGGGAAGGAGAGAACCAACGACGACAGAGATGGAAGAGTAGAAAAAAAGGCAAAGGATTTTCTCTCTCCAAAACCCTCATCCTTTTATAGGCGGGGGTACTTCAAAGTAAGAGATGCCGCTTTTCACGTGGCAACCTAGGATGAGAGAGGCGATTAAGTTTTTGATTTGCCGTAATCCTCAAATGAACCGACGCCTCGAGCCCCGTGTTAGAAGACGACACATAATCCTAAGAGATTCGTGCAAAGATCAGACCAAATCTTCTTATTAATGCAGATTTGACAGCATGATAGAGCCCTCCATGCGACAACTTCTATATGCATCAACCTGACGAACTTAGCAGAAGGAGACGGACAGTTAATGGGTGCTAATTTCATGCTTCTTATTCAAAGTATTCCAGACTTAGCCAAGTCGAAAAACTTTGAAGGGGTTCTTGTAGAAGCATGAAAAATCTCTCCATGCGCTCCAGTTTACAGTCAATGAATAAGCAAGAGATGCATAACTGTGGTGGACGCATAACACCCTCGAATATATGATGTCCCGAGACGCATGCTGCCCTTTGACTCATCATCCCTCCAGTCACATCAAAATATTTATGACTCCGACAAAATAGACAGTCATCCTGACCGCCTCGAATCCTGCACACCGAGGATTGGAATCAGGGTTGACGGCTTTGTCATAATTACTTTTTGGCAGTATACAGCTGTTTAAATGCCATAAATATAGAAGGTGACCGAATCCATGCGTCTCTGGCCCAATGCATTCCAGATTCAATGCATCTCTGGCCCAATCTATTCTAGACTCCATGTATTCGATGTGTCTCTGGCCCAATGTATTCCAGACTCCATGTGTTCCATTCATTTTTTGCCCAATGCATTCCATACTCCATGCGTCACATGCGTCTCTGGCCTAATGCGTTCCAGACTCTATGCGGTCCATGCTTCTCTGGCCTAATGCGTCACAGACTCCATGCGGTCCATTCATCTCTGGCCCATTGTGTTCCATACTCCATGCATTCCATGCGTCTCTGGTCTAATGCGTTCCAGACTCTATGCGTTTCATGCATCTCTGGCCCAATGCATTCCAACTAATATGATATTTCTGTTATAACTAAAGAGATCTTCGTGCAGTTGATGTGGGCTACGTGTCCAAACGACCAAGTCATGCATATAACGGGCTAAAACGATCCCGAGATCTCATCAACAGTAAATCCTAATAAGGTTCATATGATAACTTTACAGTAACATGCAGCCATAGTTGCAACCGTAATTTCTTGAAAGAGACCCATGCGACCATCAAACATGGGCACATGCAACATCCATAGAATGCGGCCAAAGAACAACTATAAATAACAGGGTACTACCCCCAGGCGGGCGAGCCAAGAATCAACACTCAAGCAAAAAAGAAGATCTGCTTGATCGGATCCTCCACAAAGTAAAGAGAATTGCTACACTGTTAACCCTCCATTGTCACCCCCTAGAAAATAAATTTGTACTTAGATTGTCTTATAGGACTATTCCCTGTACTTTCTTAGTTTGTTAATCCAATCCAATTTTTTCAGTTCTTTATTTGATTTAAATGGCAAACAACATATACACGCACTCACATCCACACACACTTAGCACTATATATATACTGTACTGATACATGGTGTGCAACAAACCAACAAATATATATATATATATATATATATATATAACCCTCCTTTAATCAGTAACATGGGAAAAAGTTACAAAGAAACCTTGGAGCAAAAGAAAATACATTAATGCATATCTTGCATAAAAGAAGGTAATAGCTCCTTCAGGTGACGGCACCCCATACTGGGCTTCTTGATCTTCCTCTGTACTTCATCAATGATCCTCTGACCCTCAAATCAATACTCCTCGTATCTCTATTTGTTATGATTCTTCCATAACTCCCAACAAATGGCACCAACCTTGATCTGTTTTAGGTATTTGTGTGTCTATCTCCACCACCTCTGAAATCTATGCAGTATCCCAACTCCCCTATCCCGCACAGAGAAGATGTTGCCAAAGTAGGTCCAACACTGTTGATCTAAATCCCCTTCGACGATTATGGGGGCCGTCGTCTCTGCCTCTTAAAGTTGGCAGTAGTGACATCGAGATACTAAGGAATGACCCACTCTCTAGACATTATCATCTGTGGGGAATTTATTGTGCAGAATTTGCCATAGAAGGATCGACCACTTGGCGGGAAGACAGGAACTCCAAGTGTGTTTAAAGTGCGCCACTTTTGGTTGTGCCACCCTTGTCAGCTGCCAAGCCAAGGAGACTTAGAATTTCCCCCCCTGCGCTATCCTCCCAAGTAGAACATCCGTTCCTTCACCAATTTTGATCCCACTATCCCTGATCTCCTGAGCAATGACTAGCCCTAGCAAAGAAGTAATAAGCGGCATATCCCACCTTCCCTCCCTGTCTCCTAGCTCGTGGATAAGATGAAGGTGCTTGTTCCCCTCAGCTTTTTGTATCAAACCACCCGGGAGCCACTTTTTATAGAAAAGTGAAGAAGCACCCTCCTTGATCTGTAAATGTATATAAGCCTCTCCTAGGTCCCTTTCTTTGAGCAGTCTTTTCTAAATCTGGGAATCACGATATGTCACCTGAACCTAATTAGGATGGCACCAAGGGAAGTACTTCACCTTCATAAATCTGGCCCATAAGGAGTCTGCACATCGAAGCTTCCACCAAAGCTTGACAGTGAATGCATCCAGAATTTCTTGCAACCTACGAATGCCCAATCCACCCTCGTCCCTAGGCTTAGCCACCCTCGACCAGCTCAGCCATGAACGTTTCTTAATACCCTCCTTTGCTCCCCAAAAGAAACTATCAAAGAGATTCTCTAATAACTTTAATACTCCAATATGAGGGTTACAGGCTGCCAAGGAGTATACTGGGATGGCAGTAAGAACGACCTTTAATAACACCATCTTACCGCCATAAGATAATATCTTGTTATGTCATCCTTCTATCCAAGCCCGTACCTTTCTAATGAGCTCATTAAACATTCTTGTATTTCTTCTGCCACATATGAGAGGATAGCCTAAGTACATAAAGGGAGGATATTTAACCACCAAGCCAGTATGGAGCTCGAGCTCAAAGGATCTCTCGAGGGGGAATGACTCTGCAACATATATGAATGACTTTTGTATATTAATTTTCTAACCAGAAACCCTCTCATAATTCCTTAGGACATGGAGAAGCTTCATCACAAACTTCTTGTCCCCTCCTAAGAAGATAACAACATCATCAGAATAAGCCAAGTGAGTCACCCTTGGGCATCCACTAGGGGAGTAGTATCTTTTGAAGCTGGATGATTCCCCAAGACTTTGTTGGTTACGGCTGATAGCTTCAGCCGCAATCACAAAGAGCGCTGGGGATAGAGGGTCGCCTTGTCTAATCCCTTGAAAGTCATGAAAGAAGCCCGAGACCTCCCCATTCAATAAGGTGGAGAACCATACATTATTAACCAGGTGCAATATCATATCCAACCAACGACCTTTAAAACCAAACCTCTTAAGCACTCTGAGAAGAAAAGCCCAGTTTACTTGATTATAGGCTTTACTCATATCAAGATTAATAATTGCATTCCTTTCCCACTTATCTTTATTGAGCATACTCACCATCTCTTGCGCCAAAATAATGTTATCAACAATCTCTCTGCCTTTCATGAACCCACTTTGCTTCAGGGATATAATCTTAGGAAGGATGAGAGTAAGTCTTAGAGCCAATAGCTTAGAGAAGATCTTGTTAATGAAGTTACATAGGCTGATGGGGCAGAAATTACCAAAAGTGGTTGGATTTTTCCCCTTGGGAATGAGCACTAATAGAGTACTCGTGATAGCTTTAGGAAGAGTAAACCCATCCATGAATATTTTGATCTCCTCTAGCATGTCAACGCCAATAATACCCCAGTATTTCTGGAAGAACAGGCCTGAGAAGCCATCTGGTCCTGGAGAGCTGGATTTGTCCATAGATTTTACAGTCTCCCATAACTCCTTATCAATTGGGTAAGCAGTCATGGATTCGTTCTCCTCCTCCGAGATAAGGCATGGGATGGCTGACATAAAATCATCCTCCTCCTCCATAGGCTTGACTGAGAAAAGAGCACTAAAATATGCATGAGCTTCTACCTCCATATCTGAAGCTTCTGTGATGCGCTTCCCCTCTTTAGACATGATGTTGTGAATGTTTAAATGCCTTTGCCTACTAGAAACACAAGTGTGGAAGTATTCTATGTTTTGATCTCCCTTAAGATCCCCTTAACCCTTGCTTTCTGCTTCCAGTAGGAGTCTTCAATACGAATTCGTTGCTTAAGGCGTGCTCTAGCCTCATGAAGCTGAGATCGATGTACAATATCCTGGTCACAGGCTGCCTCAACAGCCAACACCGTATCCTCGGTCTTCTTCACTTCCTGAAAGATATCCCCATAATTCTTGTAACTCCACTCAGATAATGCCTTCCTAGTGGCTGCCAGGCGAAGTCCTATCCTTGTAAGATCATGTACGTGTTCGACAGACCGCCAAGCCTCCTCGACCGCTGCCAAAAAATCTTCATGCTCAGGCTAGTTGACTAAGAATTTAAACTACTTCTTCCTGGGTTTTTTATTCTCCTAGAATGTGATGAGCAAGGGTGCATGATCTGACTCAGTCATATTCAGGTGCTCATACTTTGATAGGGGCCCCACTGCATCCAAGTTTTATCCATCATCACTCTATCAAGGCGAGAGCCCTGTATGTGTTCACCCTTCTATGATTTAATCCACGTAAAGCAGCTGCCTTTGAAGTTAAGCTTAGACATGCCCGCCGTCATCTGGAAGTCCAAAACTCCTATATGGCCACAAAGCTATGGGCCATCCTCCGAATTTCTCTTCAGGTCGAGCAATAGTGTTAAAGTCACCCCCAATAAGCCACGGCTTATGCACCCTGGATTGTAGCTCCAGTAAGTGGGACCACAATTCTCTACACCCTTATTTTTATCGTGACCATGTACTATAGTGATCAAAGCTTCCTCAGGGAGCACACCATTGGAGAATGACACTATAAGGGCCTGTTCATAAGAGTCAACCAAGGCAGCAGTACTATCATGCTGAAACATGATCCATATGTCTCCCTTATTGTTAGTGAATAATGATTGAAAGCCAAACTTGAGTTGATAAGAGTATAGCTGATCTACAGAGACTTTGGGCTCAATTATTACAAGCAAAAGTACCTTGTTCAACCTACAAAGGGATTTTATTCTCTAGGTAATCATCGCCTGGGTGGTTCCCCTGATATTCCAAATAAGGGCTTTAAACATCAATGGAGGTGGCGGAGGAAGTTGAGGCAAGCTTTGTGGTTCTTATAGTAATTCTTGGAACAAA
This sequence comes from Iris macrosiphon, assembly GCA_036927795.1. NCBI lineage: Eukaryota > Viridiplantae > Streptophyta > Magnoliopsida > Asparagales > Iridaceae > Iris > Iris macrosiphon. The sequence goes on from JAYESA010000018.1 coordinate 108,721,713, forward strand.
CTCTTGTAGGCTCTACTTCTTCTTACTCTTCTTTCCATCTGGGGGGGGGGGTCTGGGGGCTTAGCTGGCCTTGGGCTTGGTGGAGGAGACTGGGGCTCCTCCATCACGGTTTCATTTTTGGCTAGTTCCACTTGATCCACCCACGAAGGTCACCTGAGGATTTCTCCTTCTTCTTAGTTAGGCTCTGTTGTTAAAGTCTGGGCATTGGTCCCCTCTCCAACCTCTTCAAGCACCCTCAGACCCATCGGGTCTGGAGAAGAGGGAGTCATCTCCTCCTGTACTGATGGGATGTCCTCCCCATCATGTCCCTCTAAACACTCGATACCGTCGTCAGTCCCCTCTTCTTCGTTACCCGAGCTGGGATCCTTTTATTCCTTCACGGAAGCATTTTGCCCACCTATGTCAACTGAGGGTTGGCCAATCCCTGCCATCTGTCGGTCCTGAGATGGAGGTTCTAAATTAGATCCATCCTTCTTATCAGATGGATGACTGGAAGGATGAGTTGCATACCTGAGTATGGGGTCCTCTCCTCGTTTCTTCCTGGTTTGGGTCTTTAAATTATTTACTGTGTGGGTAAGGATCCCTTCGTCCACAGTTTTCTCTACTTCTTTCCCCATTTGCTTCTCTTTAGTCTCATCTTGCACATTAATGATTGATGGTCCCTCTCCTCGTGATTCCTTGATGCTACTTTACTCAGTCCTTTCCCCTTATCCTGTATTAAAACTTTGCATGTATCTCGTACATGGCCTTGATATTTGCAGTAAGAACAAAACTGTGGGGAGGGTTCATATTCCACTTTCTACGAGATAATGCGGCCTGCAGAAAGGTTGATTTGCACCACCTGAGATAAATTTTTAATAGAGTCAACCTCAACGAAGACTCTGGCTATCCTGGGTCTTATATCTTCTGTGGCTTTATCAATCTTGAGGGGGGTACCAATACCCATGGAAACCGAGAAAAGGGCATTTTTTAAAAAGAGTTGGTACGGGAGACCAGAAAATGAGATCCAGATAGGAGCCAGAGGGGACTCCTGGGAAGGGGAGAAGTCCTTCGTCCACCGGAAAAGCCTTATAGGAGCTTGAAAGAGGTACCAAACATCCCTTGCACGAAGTCAGAGAAAGTCTTCCTCAAGGGAGGGTCGAATGAGGATATGTTTGGCATCGACGACGCCTATCTTGATCTGTCCCGCAAACGTGCAATCGATGAAGGTTTACGGATAGCATCGATGGATGACCTAGAGTGGGAGAACTTCCCAATCTGGGAAAACCAAAATGGCTATTCGAGGATCTCTTCATCCTCCTCGAAAAATGAAATGATAGGAACACCTCTCGAGAATGAGGGGCCCGAATGGCAATCGACCCACCAAGGGCGCTGGTGGCCACCACCACATCCACGAAGGATCTAGACATTAAACCCTAAATCAAAAGTAAAAAAACGGAAGGAGTCTGGGGACCAACTGGATCTACTAGACCGAAAGGGGGCATCAGCCCGACCAGAGGCTAAGCCGATACTAGTTGAGTAGAAGCAATTAGGCTTTCAAAAGAGCGAGCTCCGCAGGAGCACCGCAAGCCTTATATATATATATATATATATATATATATATATATATATATATATATATATATATAACACTCTAGAATATTAAATCGAACACTTAATGAGCAATGGTGTGATACACTATGCTACCTAGCCAAATGAATGGCAAAACCCATAATTCATTACAAATACTAATGATACTCCTCAATATCATCATTAGATAACTAAATAACTTGTTATAAAGGAAATTGAAGAGAATTAACACAAATCTCCCAAAAATGAGGCCCCATATCATACCGTATCCCAAATTACCAAGATACGACATACTCGTATCCAATTATGGACACGTACTTAATCCCATAACCCCGATCTAAGTTTAATTATATCTAATTGGTCTCATGACACACACTTGATGTGTCAGTCTCATAATTTCCCCTAATTGGACATAAATTACCATATAACTTTTACAATATAAGTCATATGAACCTAATTCTTGATTCTATGGGATGATTCCTAAAGGTTAAATGTATGAATTATAGTCTAAATTAAGGGATAAATTTAGAATTTACCTATTGGGAGATAGATTCCCAATAAAATATTTAATGGACACATTTAGGACATAATTCCCTTGTCAATTCCTCTTCCTTCAAGTGCTCCTTACAATTTAATCTCCAATGCTTCTTATATGATGAAATTAAGAGAGAATGTGTGTGAATTATGTTAAATTTGTGGAGGAATGAGACAATTTTGGGAAGAACACAATTGGAGATCTAATGAAATGAACTAATGAAGAGGAGAGAGAATGAGGAGTCCTCATATGTCTAGCCCTCCTTTCTTTCCCTCTAAGTCACAACAAAATGTCCACCATGCCCCTACTATTTAATTATGAGGAATAATTAGAAAGGGCTATATTAGAAAGGCTTCTAACTAATAAAAATTAAGCTAATATCCTTAATTAACCAAGAAAGAGGGTCTAATGGGCTTAGTCTAATGTTGGGCTCAATGTGTTGTCATGACTAACTAATTTGGGTCCACTAGTGCAAGTCCAAATAAACATAGGTTAGTCCACTAACTATAAATAATTAAATAACACAATAATATAATTAATTAGTAGCATATAATATAATATTTAATTACTAATAATAAATATACTAAATGACCAAAATACCCTCATCTAGAAATATGGTAGTGACAAGTCTACCCTCCTTAGAAAATTTTTGTTCTTGAAATTTAAGAAAGAACTAACACTACAACATAAATCACATCAAGAAGAAAATTACCTCACATCTCAAAGAGATAAGGGTATCGCTCGCGCATCTCGGCTTCCCTCTCCCAAGTAGACTCTTCCGGAGAGTGATGTCTCCATGCGACGAATACCAAGGAAATTGTCTGGTTCCGTAGCACCTTCTCCCTACGATCCAGAATCTCCACTGGCTGCTCTGGGTAGTTGAGAGTCGGACCCGCCTCGATCTTTGAGCGATCTAATACGTGATTAGGATCTATCGCACACCATCTCAGCTGTGACCCATGAAACACATCATGCACTCCCTCTAGTGTAGGTAGCAAGTCTAGTCTGTAGGTCACTGAACCGACCCTCGTAAGAACACTAAAGGGTCTGATGTATGATGTACTAAGCTTTCCACCTCTACCAAAGCGAATAGTGCCCCATGTCGGATAAATCCGTAAGAACACCAGATCGCCAACCTAGAACAAAATACAGCCTTAATACTCAATCTAAAGCAAAGCAATCACAAGCAAGCAAACAGAATCTATACCTCAAACTCCAAAGGTATTCGGTGGCTATCGGTCCAATTTTGTTGTCTCCTACCCCACCCGAAGTCTATACTTGATGAGCTTCGCATTTTTAACTTCATCCACAATCATCTCTGGTCCCAACAAGGCTCTCTCACCAACATCATCCTAAGATAGAGGACTGCGGCATCTCCATCCATATAAAGCCTCGAATGGTGATATCTCGATACTAGACTGCTAGCTGTTGTTGTAAGTAAAGTCTACCAGATGAAGATGATCCTCCCAAGAGTCTCTAAAATCTAAAACACAAGTGTTAAGAATATCCTCAAGAGTCTGAATAGTCCTCTCCGACTGCCCGTCTGTCTGTGGATGATATGCGGTACTAAACTTGAGCTGGGTGCCCATGCTAGCCTGTATAATCCTCCAGAAGTGGGATGTGAAGTGACTATCCAGATCCGAGACTATGCTCATAGGAACTCTGTGCAATCAGACAATCTGTCGTACATACATCTCCACTAACTTCTTCGTAGATGTACCCACTTTAAATCACAAAATGTGGGTTAATTTGGTTAACTTGTCTACGATGACCCAAATTGCATGTTTACCTCCTGGAGAACGCGGAAGCCCTGAAACAAAATCTTTAGTAACATGCTCCTATTTCCACTCTAGAATGGGTAAAGACTGAAGTAATACACCTGTCCTCTACCTCTCTGCCTTTACCTGCTGGCACACTAAAATCTGGATACAATGTATTCTACCTCCCGATTCATACCATACCACCATACATGCTCCCTCAGATCTCTGTAGATCTTGTTGGCACCTGGATGTATTGTCATGACTCGTACCCTGGATTTGGACATGAGTCATGAGTACATCCAGCCTACGCCGCAGTGTCGGCGGTAGAACGATTAACAATAAGTCAGAAGTATAATCTACAACTCACAACATATATACATCTTCACATTATACTCAATCATAGGCACTAATTTAAATAAATATACCATATATAATAATAAAATAATAGTCTCGATGCGGATCCAAGAAGTCTCCTAAAAATGACTAAATATCTAAAGAACAATTTTCAAAATATAGTAGAAAAATTGTCGAAAAATAATCCGGTCCAAAATAACTAATAAAACCAACTACACTTCTAAACTACTCCATTGCAGATGGTATCTGAGCTGCTAATTCTCCCTGATCCTCCTGAAGGAAAAAATCAAGCTCAGCTATATCGCTAATATATGGTCCATAATGTGTAGGGATCATATCCTTATCGTAGTCAACTAAAATACGTTATCCAGTCAGGAAAAGAACGAGTACATCATAGTAAAAATAGTTCCAACACATGGTAGAAGCTATAAGATAAAAAATAGTAAAGAATATATGAAAGCAATAAAATAAAATCATAATAAGGCAACCAGAATAACTAAATGCTAAAGTTCTATCAAGGCAAAGATGTAGTCCAATATCTCCAACCAACATAGGAAATAACTGCAATGTATAGAAGGAAAGATAGGAACAAGTACTCTACGTGATTTGAAATACCTTATTAACATGTGAACGACTAAGGATAAAATCTAGTAAACCACATGTGTCGTGCATGGCTGCTATTATTCCAGTAACATGTGAACAACTACTTTACTCAGCGGCTTACTCGGCTGAGTCCGAGTCGAATTCGGACTCGACTCGGCTCGGCTCGAACGTGCGGACCAGTTGCACCCGCACCCACACCCACGTCCTTAAGTCGACGACAGGTAGGCCCTGCCCTGTTTGCTGCGGGAGGCTGACGAGCGGGCCCCTATTGGCTGACTTGGCAGGATAATTTCTTTTCTAGGTTTTTTTAGAAAATAGTTCTTTAATCAGTTTTGCATAATTAACTCTTAATAAATATGTAAAATTATCAAAAAAATCCCAAAAAATTCTATAAAATATATTTGATTATTTAGAACCTAAAATAAAAGTTTGGGACATTTTTAATTAAGTTTGACACTAAAATAAATTCTTGAAACTCCTAAAAATTATTGTTACTAGTTTTTAATTAACCAAAAATTATGGAAAAATCCCAATAGCCCCAAATTAACCTAATAACAATATTTAAGATATAATTTTAGGATACGGAGGTTACAAGTCTACCCTCCTAAAAATAAATTTCGTCCTCAAAATTTAAGGTAGAACAACTACAAGAAGAAAAATTACCTCATGGTGCAAAAAAATAGGGGTAACGCTCTCGCATCTCATCTTTTCACTCCCAAGTTGATTCACCTGGAGAGTGATGCCTCCATGCGACTCGAACCAAGAAAATTACCTGGTTACGAAGCACTTTATTTCTGCGGTCTAGGATCTCCACCGGTTGCTCTGGATAGAGAAGACTTGGTCCATCTTCAAACTCCGAATAATCTAATACATGGTTAGGATCTGCCACGTATCGCCTTAGCTGGGACACATGGAACACATTGTGTACTCCTTCCAATATAGACGGTAAGGCTAGTCGATAGGCTACTGCTTTTACCTTCTCCAGAATATTGAAAGGTCCGATGAATCTTAGACTAAGCTTTCCACCTCCACCGAAAAGAATCGTACCACGTATCAGAGAGATCCTCAAGAATACTAAGTCGCCAACCTATGCTAAAACATGATCTTAACGCATAATCTAAGAACATAATTGATATTTAAATAAATAAATCGATATCTCAAACTCTAGCGGTCTCCGGTGGCTATCGGCCCACTGCTTATGTCTGTCCTGACCCACACGATGTCTTTCTCTAATCTACTTTAATTTTTCTGAAGCATCAACTACCATCTCTGATCCCAATAGTACTCTCTTACCTACGTCATCCCAAGATAATATAGTCCGACATCTCCTACCAAACAGAGCCTCGAAAGGAGATATGTCGATACTGGCCTGATAGCTATTGTTGTATGCAAACTCTACCAGGTAAAGATGATCCCCCCATGAGCCACCAAAATCTAGTTCACATGTCTGAAGCATATCCTCGAGTGTCTGAATAGTCCTCTCTGACTGTCCATCCGTCTGAGGGTAGTAAATAGTGCTAAATTTGAGTTGGGTACCCAAGCTAGCCTACAAACTCCTCCAAAAGTGAGATAAAAATCTGTTATCCCGATCGGAGATGATGCTCACTGAAATTCTATGCAGCCTGACTATCTGTCTAACATATAAATCGACGAGCTTCTTCTTGGACAATCCCACATTAAAGGAAAAAAAGTGGGCTGATTTGGTCAGCCTGTCAACAATGACCCAAATTGAGTCCTTCCCTCCTGGAGTGCATGGAATTCCAGAAACGAAATCCATCGTGATATGTTCCTATTTCCATTCAGGAATCAGTAGTGGCTAGAGCAATCCTTCTTGTCTCTGCCGCTAGGCTTTGACCTGCTGGCACAATAAATATCTGGAGATAAAATATGCTACCTCTCGCTTCATCCTATATCACCACACGTCTTCCCTCAGGTTCTTATATATCTTGTTAGCTCCCAGATGTATAGAATATTGGGAACGATGAGCCTCTTGCATAATCTCTTTTCGCAGGTCCCCACTAGGCACATGTAACCTAGTCCCGTGCCTTAGTGAACCATCCTCAGCAATTGTGAAGTCCTCCATCAATCCTGCCTGGACTTGATCTCTGAGGCTTCGTATACCCTCATCCTGGTACTGTATCTCTCGGATCTTCTCCATAAACCCCAACTGAATCTGCATGCCTATCATCTACGTCTCTACTCCTGGAACAATAACCTCGATGCCCAGGCTATCCAAGTCTGCTAATAAGTGACAATCCTTTGTCAAGTATACCTCTACTGGATATCTACTCAAGGCATCGACAACCATGTTAGCCTTTCCTGGATGATACTATAGTAAAATATCGAAATCCTTCATCAATTTTAGCCACCTGAGATGCCTTATATTCAGCTCTTTCTGGGTAAAGACGTACTTCAAGCTCTTGTGGTCAGTGATATTTCTACATGCTTTTCGTACAGATAATGTCTCCACATCTTTAGAGCGAAGATCACCGTTGCTAATTCCAAGTCGTGAGTGGGATAGTTTTTTGCATGTTGCCGCAACTGTCTAGAAGCATATGCCACCACCTTCTTGTTTTGCCCTAGAACACATCCCAAGCCCTTTCCTGAAGCATCGCTATAAATGACAAATTTACCCATCCCCGATGGCACCGTCAAAACAGGCGATGTGGTCAACATCTTCTATAGCTCATTAAATGCAGCCTGACATTCTTCAGTCCACATAAATTATACATTCTTTCGAGTGAGTCTAGTCAATGGCTCTGCGATCCGAGAAAAATCCTTCATAAATTTTCTGTAATACCCGGCCAATCCTAAGAAGCTTCTGATCTCTGTAACAGAACTTGGAGTGGTCCAAGACTCTACAGCAGTAATCTTCTTTGGATCCACCGATATCCCGTCTCCAGTCATCTCATGCCCAAGGAACTGTACCTTATCCAGGAATAACTCATATTTTGAGAGTTTCCTATAGAGCTTCTCCTTCCGAAGGCTCTCTAGCACAATCCTTAGATGCTTCTTGTGCTCTTCTAGTGTCTTCGTATAGACAAGAATATTATCTATGAATACTACAATGAACTTGTCAAGGTACTAGTGGAACACCTTGTTCATTATGTTCATAAAGACTGTCGGGGCATTAGTCAACCCAAATGGTATCACCATAAACTCATATTGGCCATATCTTGTCCGAAATATAGTTTTCGGAATATCATCCTTCTTCACCTTCAACTGATGATAGCCAGACCTCAAATCAATCATCTAAAATACCCTCACACCTCTCAACCGATCGAAAAGATCGTCTATCCTTGGTAGCTCCTCAGGAAATATGTCTAGAAACTCTGCAATAATAGGGTATGGTAAGTCATTCTCTGCTACCATGGCTCCACAAATAATTCCATCACTCTGCTCAACTCCTCCCCTAACGAACTCAAATTTTGGATCTCCTAGAGGGCGTAACAATACACGTCCTCCACGACAGTCTATGCTAGCATGGTGCATACTCAACCAATCCATTTTGAGGACAATGTCAAAACTCGGAAGTGGCATTACGAGTAAACTAGAATCCAAATCATGGCCTCCCAAGGTAACACGGTGCCCCTTGCAAGTATCACTGACTAGGATAGTACCTCCACCAGTCATGATCTTGCAACTCCTACTCAAGGGTTTTGTTACTAAACTATGTTTAAGCACAAAGGATACATATATGAAGCTATGCGATGCGGGTGGTGTGGGGAGAGCACCATTAGCTCTGGAACCACACGCTCTAGTCTTGGGTGGCATTCTGAAAGATTAAAAACAACAATAATTTAATTGATATGGCACAAGAAAAGATAGTATTCAAGAAGGACAATCAACTATAGAAGAGGTCTGATTGCTCGAAAGAAATTAATAAGGGTTAGCAAGTTGAGTATATGGGATCCCTAATTGTGATTGAGTATTTTCCTATTCCTAGTATGTATATCCTATGGCAGTCTCGCAGTCGTACGTCTAAATCGAGTACCCCTACGAATTTGCAACCTTGTGCAAAACCTGACCTACATGGGCTACTATAAAAATGTGTCACGACCCGTACCCTAGATTTGGGCATGCGTCAAGAGTACGTCCAGCCAACGCCATAGTATCGGTGGTAGAATGATGTACAATAAGCCACAAATATAATCTATAACTCACAACATATATACGTCTCCACACTATACTCAATTACGGGCACTAATTTAAATTAATATACCATAGATAATAATAAAATAATAGTCTCGATGTGGGTCCAAGAAGTCTTCCAAAAATGACTAAATATCCAAAGTACAATATTCAAAATACTCTAAAAAATTTGTCGGAGAATAATCCTGTCCAAAATAACTAACAAAACCAATTACTCTTCTAAATTACTCCATTGCAGACGGTATCTAAGCTGCTAACTCTCCTTAATCCTCCTGAAGGGCAAGATCAGGCTCAACTATGTCACTAACATATGGTCCATAATGTGTAGGGATCGCATCCTCATCGTAGTCACCTAAAATATGGTTATCCAGTCAGAAAAAGAACGAGTACATCATAGTGAAAACAGTTTCAACACATGGTAGAAGCTATAAGACAATAAATAATAAAAAATATATGATAGCAACAAAATAATCACAATAAGGCAACCAGAATAACTAAATATTGAAGTCATGTCATGGCAAAGATGTAATACATTATTCCAAGCAACATAGAAAATAACTGTAATGTATGGAAGAACATATATAAACAACTACTCTATGTGATTTGGAATACCTTGTTGACATGTGAACAGCTATGGGTAAAATTTGGCAAACCACACGTGTCGTGCATGGCTGCTATTATTTCAATAAGACCATGGGATGGAAAGGGTAGTTCACACGTCCACTAAGTATTTCTCCTCCCCACGAGTATAACATGGATTCCGAACTAGTCAACAGGAAATAACAATAATCCATAATAGTCACGTATCTCATAACAAAAATCCATCATACTAATCTGTGTAACAAGTGTCAAGAATCAAATAATCAATACTAAGCATGCATTATAGAGACTATCAAGCACTAAAAGTAATTACGAAAATGTACTAGCCTGTGGTCCTTAGCTGTGGTTGGATCAGGTCCCAATTCAGAGTCCAAATCTTATGTATGATATGTAACCATGTCAAGTCATAATTTATTTTAATTTATTTAATTCTGAAATTATTACTCTAAAATCTTATTTTAATCTTATTATTCTGATTTTTAGGTTAATTCCTAAATTTTGTCCAAAGAAACCAAATTTTATCAACTCGAGACTCACGACACGCAAATCGAGATAATCGGTTGACCAAAAAGTTAACTGATACAAACTCGACTTTCATGCATGATTTCCTGTAGATTTCAGTGTCACAAACATGCTAAAAGTTACGGATCATCTGGATTCAAATTCGTTTGAAAACTATTGTACATACAAAATCGTATTGTGCAACGGTAATTGATTGCTAACATAAAAGTTCTACAAAATTTATAGTACATAAATAATTCGAATTAATTTCTGGGAAAAAAATATGTCCATGGTCTTGATGTTATCTTTCTAAAATTTTAAATGTTTCATGATTCAGATCCTTGTTTCTCCCAAAATCGCAAAAATACCGAGACGCATCTATTTTCGGATATGCTATGCTCTACGAATTTTCCAGAAATTAATACTCTAAATTTTTGTCAAAAAAATTTCATATTCATAAAATTAACCTCAATATGGTTCTAAAGTAAGAAACAAGGACATGTTTGGAGTCCAGAGCTATCCGCAATGGCTTTTGGAAGATGACGGAAACCCTGGATGATAACTCCTCAAAATGGCTAGAAGAAATAACCCTAAACTTATATATATATATATATATATATATATATATATATATATATATATATATATATATATATATATATATATATATATATATATATATGGAAGAGAGAGAAAGCCAGCGGCTAAAGAGGATACGTGTCATGCATCCCGCGCGTTCTGCCCAGGATCGGACGACCGAGGGAGCGAGCGACTTGGCCCTACTGAGTCCGAGTCGAATTGGGAATCGGCTTGGCTCGAACGTGCAGACCGGTTGCACCCGCACCCACGTCCGCGAGTCCCTAACAGACAGGCCCCACCCTATTTTCTACGGGAGACTGACGGGTGGGTCCTTGTTGGCTGACTGGGCAGGGTAATTTCTTCTATGTATTTAAAAAAATAGTTATTTAATCAGTTTATCATAATTAACTTTTAATAAATATGTAAAAATTATCACAAAATTCTCCAAAAATTCTAGAAAATATATTTGATTATTTAAAACCTAAAATAAAAGTTTAAGACATTTTAAATTATGTTTGATACTAAAATAATTTTATGAAATTCCTAGGAAATTAGTGTTACTAGTTTTTAATTAACCAAAAATTGTGGGAAAATCCAATAGTCCCAAATTAATCTAATGACAACATTTAAGTAAGAATTTTAGGATACGGAGGTTAAATGTATAAAGTACTACGATCGATTAGCCTTCTGAAGAACCTCCTTGCGAAACGTCCCACTTGGGACACACAACCTGGTACCATACCGTAGTGATCCATCCTCAGCAATAGTAAAGTCCTCAGATAATCCCATCTGGAACTGTGCTCTGATGCTCCTAAGAGACTCATCATCATACTGCGTTGCTCGAATCTTGTCTATCAGCTCTGACTGTATCTGCAGTCCCCACATCTGCATCTCGATACCTAGTACTAGTACCTCAATACCCAAGCTCTCAAGATCGGCCAATAAATATATGTCTGAAGTCAAGCACATAGCCACTGGATACATGCTTAAGGCATCAGCAACTACGTTGGCCTTCCCTGGATGGTTTTCTAATGATATGTCGAAGTCCTTCATCAACTCCAACCACCGCCGCTGTCTCATGTTTAGCTATTTCTGGGTAAACACGTACTTCAAGCTCTTGTGGTCTGTGAAGATCTCCATATACTCTCCGTACAAATAGTGTTTCAACAGCTTTAGAGCAAAGATGACCGCTGCCAACTCCAAATCGTGTGTAGGATAATTCTTCTCATAAAGACGTAATTACCAGGAAGCATAGGCAATCACCTTCCCATTTTACTGTAAGACACAACATGTCACTACCATATTTCTAGAGCAGGGGCATTGTTATCATTTATAATATTTATATATATGGTATTTATAGTTACATAATATGTATAATGTGTTGTGCTATTAGTATTAATGAAGATGGATTAGTGGACTAGACTTGATGTGACCATTAGACTCAACCTTAGATTAGATATTTTGGGACCCACTAGTTAATCCCCTTTCATTTAATTAGAAAATTATTAAACCCTCACTTGGAATAAAAACCCCACTTATAGAATAACTCTTAATGACAAACTATTAAGGACAAATAAGATATTGTGCATCAACCAAACCCTAGACTAAGGGGTTGACCCTATATAGGAGAGGGGGAGCCTCCCTCAAGTGCATTCATTGTCCATGAAACCCTACTAGAAGTAGTTCTTTCCCAAACCCCTTATTTCCTCCACCAAATTTTAGAAATTTAAACCCCAATTTCTCTCATTTCCCACATCTAAGAAGCCTAGAAGCTTAGGTCACAAGGACCATTAGAGAAGAAGAGGCTTGGCTAAAGAATCCTTGACTTTGCATTGGAAATCCATCTCCCAATAGGTGAAAATCTGAAATCTCTCTTTTAAATTATGTTTTCAGGATTTTGTTGGCCATAGGAGCCCACCCATGGTTTAGGAATACCCACAAGGGGAGAGAATGAGCTCTACTAGCTTCCGTCATGATTCCTTCATGGTGTTGTGTGCATATTTAGGATTTTGTGATAGTGGGTGTATTTTCTCCTATATTTTTATGACAACTAATCATATTAGATATATATATTGATATATTTGATATGTGTATATGCCATTAGTTGTATATTTAGGATTTTGATATGTGGTTGTGTCACTATCGCATTTTCTAGGAAAGTATATTTTAGTAATTTTATATTTAATTAAATATTGTGCATAATAAATATTTATTTGTTGTATTATTTAATTGTTGTTAGATTTTATTTATTTATTTTGGACGTGTGTTACTGGACCTAACTAGTTTAGTTTAGACTCATGGACCAACATGTATTAATTGTTAGATTTTAGCCCATTTAGAAAGCCCATTGTTTAGGAGGAGAATTAATTTAATTAAACCATTAGACTAGAAGCTTCCCTCCATAATTATTTTTTCATGAGAGGCCCCAAGGGATATATTGGACATTTCATAGTTACTTAAGGAAGGGGAAAGGGGGCCGGCTTATTAAAGACGGGGAAATTTGTTTCTTTCTCCTTTTTTTATTTGAAAACTATATCTAGAATTTCTCTCAACCAAATTCCTTCATTTCTACTTTATTTCCCTACCAATATTCATCTCAATTTTTTCCCAAATCACCATTGGAGACTAGTGGAGCAAGGATCTAGAAGGAGGAAGCAAGGATCTACAAAGAGGAGCAAGGATCTACATGTTGGAGGCCAATTTCATCATATTTGGAGGTTGCATTGGGAATCCATCTCCCAATAGGTATAATTTTTTTTTTCTTAATTTAGATTCTAAATCTAAGATTTAACCATAAGAAATCAACCTATATGCATAGGCTACCCATAGGTTTTGGTTTTGTGTTCATAGGAGGCCTATTAAGAAAGTTATGGTACTTTTTGTGTCAATTTTGGGGGAATTCCGAGATTGATAATTGTTGTGTGTATCAATTGGTCCTATAGATCATTTTGGAATGTGATTGTGTGTTTGGGGCTAGTGTCGTATCCACAATTGGGTACGAGTAGGTCGTATCCTAACAATTTGGTGATATGTGTTGATTTGGGGGTTTTTTCTCCGATACGGGACTTTGTGTCACTACCACATCCTGAAAATAGGGGTACTTTTGTCATTTTATATATTACAGGTATTGTGTAAATTTATTTTAAATAATTACATGATATGTGTGTGTGTATATATATATGTATTATATATAGTGTTCATTAATGCATGAGTTAGTAGACTAGACCTAGATGCCCACTAGATGGAGCCCTGACCGAAATATAGTGTTATGGTTTTAATTTGTAATTTTTGGGATTAATTATTTAGGGTTATAATTAATTATTATGATTTTATTTAATTGTTGCGCCTTACCGTTGCTTCGATATTTGGAGCGCTACCCTAGCTTTTGCCTTCCAACAAATTTTACACCCTTGTCCTAGACGTGCCCGTCTTCCATTCTGACCTTTGTGTAACTCATAAATATGCTCTTTTGTGCTTCATTTTAGTCTCACAATATTCGTCACGGACATTTATTTTTAATTCTAATAAATTCGACTTTGTATCCTTGTGCATTTTAATCGAAGTTGGAGACACAATCTTGACCCATTTTGTGCAACCAAAATTATGATGATATTCTATTCTGAGTCTTCTACGTCCATGATACTTGTGTCCCACCTAATTTTAATCCCATATACTTCCAATTAATTTTAGAACATCATTTACATTAATTTTAATTAAATTGGTGTAAGGACCCAACTTGACCCAAAACTAGACCCAACACCAAACCAAACCCCCATTTACACCCTCAAGTCTCATACTAAATACCACACATCCTTTTCAACCAATACATCACACCAAATATGGTGTTTTCCCTCATTAAATCCCAAAATCCACTTTTTGTGCAATTTTCCAATTGTTGGGGGATTATTTGCAAAAGTGCAATGATGTGTCACCATCCTATTGGTCAAAAGCACATGAAGAAATCAACCCCTTCCTTTGACCATTCAACCCTCTCTCTCTCTCCCCTCTTTTTTATTTGTATTTTTCTCCATGTTGAATCATGGCCATCCATTTAAAATGGAGCCATCCCCACTACACAACACCCTCTCATATATATATATATATATATATATATATATATATATATATATATATATATATATATATATATATATATATATAATCCCTCATAACCCTTTTCCTAAATCTATCCCCCATCCCAAGGCACAAAACCCTAATCCCTAGGAGGTCACCATCAATCTCTTTCCTCTCCTACATGCAACAACCTCTCCACTATTATTTTTAACCATCTTCACCATCACCTACATAAAATAAGCCAAACCCTAAACCTAACTTAAACTTCATCTTCCCGACTTTCCTTCCCGGCCAAACTCCGGTGATCTCCTACAGCGGCCACGCCGGTCGATACACTGCCAGTCACCCGCTCGTCTCCGACTCCTCCACCGCGGAACGATCGTCCTCGCCGGAGCAGCAGCACCCACGACTCCGTCAACCACCATTCCACGACTTTATCCCCTTCCCTGCACCACCACCTCTCCCTCTCTTCTCCTCCTCTCTGCCTGCACATCTCCATCCAGAGCACAGACCCACCGCTGAGCCACCGCATCCACCGGAGCTAGTCCTGCTGCGCTCGACTGAACCCCGCAGTCACCCCCGTTCCTCCAGTCGACCCGACCGATGCATCCCTCCTCCGCCTGAGACTGTCTCGACACAGCTATCACCCGACCACCGAGCACTCCTCCCCGAGCACTTTCCTCCTTCCTCCGGTGATCTCCCTGACCCGCCTGTCAGCCACCCTCTCCCAACCACCACCACCGTTCACCTCTCCTCTCCCTCGCCGTTCTCTTCCACCTCTCCTCCTCCTTCCTGAGCTCCAACTCCGGCAGCCCTGCCACGATCACCTTCACCATCATCATCGCCTTCACCATCATCATCACCTTCATCATCGTCATCATCATCGTTATCATCATCATCACCATCGTCGTCATTATCATCATCGTCACCATTATCATCGTCGTCATCATCATCATCGTCGATCCCGTGCATGCCCGCCAAGGTTCGTACCTGTCCCCCTCCTTCGTGATTTTATGTATGTATGTGTGAAATGTTAGGATTTAACGTATTCATCAGATGTTGATCTCTTGAGACCCGTGTCGGTGAACCCAGTGACTCGCATACGCATACGTACGCGTATGCACATATTATCCAATAAGGTATATATATACATATTTAGCATGTGTACATTATTTAATATGATACAAATATATATTTGGTATGAATATATTATTCAATTTGATATATCTATATATGTATGTTTAGTATGTGTTTATACTGTATAGCAATTAAATACTATACTAGTATATATATATTTATATATGTTCTGAGAGACCCTAGTGTTAATTATGGATTATCCCGCATTTACTTTAGCCAGGTAACCCTGTAAATTGTTAGAAGACTGCCTTATGTACATTGACGTACTGGCGAGACCCGTATTATTTCGGCTATCTGATCTTGCACAGCAATTACAGACGCGACACCAGTGCAATTAGACGCACACTTGACCCTAGTTGACCATTGTCATACCTAGCGTAGCCCTGAGTTCAGTGTATTTATGATTGTATGTTAGTGCAACAACTGATGCAATATTATTATTATATGATATGTCTATAGGACTGTTGGATTATTCAGACAAGACCTCGGAAACATGATATTGGTATTGCCAGCAGCAGGACCCCAGGCGAGTACATTCTCTGACAGTTTTTATTATATTGATTATCTCTATAATTCTAGTTGTATAGCGTATATAATTCTGACACTGTTGTTTATACGAGTTGGCATCATCGAGACCTGTCACGAGGAGTCGTGATTGGGATCCATTGTACAAGCTGAGGAAACGGGGAAATATTAATAGATTATGTGATCATACCTAACTCTACATGAATCATAGCTCATCCATACCTCACGTCGGTGCAGCCTGACCATTACATGCCTCATAGCCTGTTATGTATGATTAGCCTGACTATTGCTTGCATCATAGCTATTCGGATGGTTAGCCTGACATTACATGAATCATAGCTAATCATACATAGCAAGCCTGATCAGTCCCAAGCCGATCACATGATATGCTAATGTTTCACACACTTAGCTAGATGTTCTTGACATGTATCTCTTGTATATTGATCTAGCATTCCTTATATTCTCGTTATTGTTCTAGCATCCACTGATATTCCAGTTCATGGTTCTAGTATACACTTGTATTTCTGTTCATTGCTAGTGCACCATTGATGATGACATATGCTCCAGTATTTCTATTTCCAGTATCTCATTGTTCCAGTATTGTTTATTGCTAGTATTTATATCCATCTTGTATTTCTTTACATTGTATTATAGTTTTTGTCAACATACATGGAACTGCTGTTAGAGATGTACTTCGTTCCATCCTGACTGGAAATATTTTTCCAGACTACAACTTAGAGGACTTGTTTCCAGCATATGTGAAGATTTTGATATTATGGATTGCAGGTTAGATTATTTTTGTTGTTTAGACTTGTCTTGTATTTTATTTATTTCTTCGATATCTCATCATGCTTAGTTATGTGATAGAGTATTCCATATTATATTATGACTAGTATATACGCACGTGCATTGCACGTATTTCATATTACTTGAAAAAAATAGTTTATTAAAAGAGCAACCGATAATTTCTTAATTTTATTATAGGTGGAGATATAATAGGCAGGAGCATGAAAGTTGGAAGAAATTAAATAACGGGAATATAAAAGGTTTCTCTTATCTCTTGGGTTCATGTGCCTACTTTGCATGCATGCTTTATTTACTTTTGTTTTATTCTCCAAAATACATCTTTGCATGCATGCATATCTTTGTTTTATTTACTATCATTTCCCAAGTTGCCTCATGCATGCATACATATATTAAATACATGAAGGGTATTTTTGGAACGAAAAACTTTCACGGTGAAACCTAGTTTTAGCATTATATAGTAGAATAGATATCTGTGCCTCCTTATGGAGTTGGATATTCGTGAGAGATTGTTTAGATAGTATTGTGACATAGACAATATTCTACTATCGATGCTGCGGCGTAGGCTGGAATAGTATATATGTATTACTGTGAATGTATATATATAAGTGAGAGAAAGAGAGAGAGAACATGAGTTTTAGCTACAAGTTATCAGCGACAGCAGCAGATAAGAGCTACAGCGATAACAACATTAGCACATAGCAGCAACGGTAGAGGAAATAGAGACAACAGCAATAGTGACAGCAACAGCAGTAGCGACGACTGTAGCAACAATGATGCAGCAGTAGGAGTTCGTTGCAAAAAGCAGCAGAGTATTAGCAGTATCAGTAGTTTCAGCGACTATTTCTATTCTTTATCTTATTTGTGCTCGTTTCCATCTTAGATCTGTGATTGAGTATATTGTTATTGTTGATGGTTCATTATATTTCTAGATAGATTATCCAGACAGCATTCTACCACCGATTCTGCGGCGTTGGCTGGGCGTTGTTCCCGACTTGCATCCCTACATCGGGTGCGGATCGTGACACGTTTTTAGTTGTGGCCCATGCAGGTCCTATTCGAGGTTGTAATTAGTGCGATTCGTAGTGGTGCTCTAAATTGAGTATTATTACGAGCCTGCGATAGGATATATGATATAGGCTATAGGCTGAGAATACTCAATCACATATAGGAAATTCTTTTAATTCAACTATTCTCCTTTTATATTGATACTTGATCTCTTAAACTGTCATTTCCTTCAGTGTCTTACATCATGTGCCATATTGATCCTTTTCTTTCGTTTTGTCTCAGGATGTCGCCTAAGACTAGATCGCAGTAGGGGAGAGCAGTTTCTAAGAGGTCTGCGACATCCCGAGGGCCTGCACTAGTTACTTCTCCGGTGATTGGAGTGTCAGCTGCTTTCGGAGGTCCACCACCTACTCAGAGGACTGTGCCAGCTGTATTTGAGGGGCTTCCACCTCCACCTCCTGTGCCAACAGAGGCAACACAGATGTTTACACTGTTTCATGAGATGCTCGAGGCACAGAGTGCTCAATCTGAGGCACATCAAACGTAGACTGACGTTCTACGATAGGGCATCGAGAGTGCTCATCAGCTTGCTCGTGCCGTAGTCAAGAGAGAAGTTCCGGTCCAGCAACAGGTTGTTCCTCATATTGCTCAGCTTCGGTCAGGCAACATTCAGGACTTCAAGAAGCTGGAGCCTAGGGTCTTCAAGGGGACAGAGGGCATCGTCTATGCTGATGATTGGCTCGAGGACATTGAGCGTCTTCTGAGGGTGTCCCGTCTTTCTGAGGATATGAAGGTTGAGGTGGTAGGACTTCAACTGTTCAACGTTGCTCGTACTTGGTTCAGGAATGAGCCAATTCTGGTTGACATAGGACAGTCTTGGGAGGTATTCAAGGACCTCTTCAAGACAAAGTTTTTTGCTCGGGCAGACAGACTAGACTTGGGGAGACAGTTTGAGAGTCTTATTCAGGGGAGCATGTCTGTATAGGAGTATGCTGTGGAGTTTGGTAGGTTGAGCCTATTTGCAGAATATTTGGTAAGAGAGCCAGAGGTTCGGGCTATTCATTTCCGTAAGGGTCTAAACTGGGAAGTGAAGATCCTTATTCCGTCTTTTTATGAGACATACTCGGAGATACTTGGGGAGGCACGCAAGATTCAATGGGAGTTGGGTTTGAAGCCCAAGAGGGACCGTGATTCTTTTCTGGGGGCAAACAACAGTGCAGTATCTGCCAAACGTCCTCATTTCCAGTCCAAACCTTTTCAGCAGCCACAGCAGCACCAAACTCCAGCTAGGGTACCTTTTCACCAGGCACCACAGTAGTAGAGACAGTTACAACAAGATTCCTACCACTACTGCAAGAAGTTCGGTCATATCTGGAAAGTTTGCAAAAGGAGGCTAGGAGTTTGTTTGTATTATGGTACAAGGGCATCAGTCGAGAGAGTGTCCTCGTCGTGCAGTTCAGGGAGCAGCTTCAGCTCCGAGGGCATAGACGAGACCACCTGCAGTACAGCCGAGGGGACCGCTTCCAACCCAGCAGCTGCGTTATGTCCAGCATCAACAACAGGGAGGTGCACATCAGGGATGAGCGTTTCCTTTGATCGTTGAGGAGGACGAACCCACCGGAGATATCATCGCAGGTTCTATTCTTCTTGATTATATTCCAGCTTTAGCTTTGTTTGATAGTGGTGCTTTTTATAGTTTTGTATCTATTTCTTTTGCTCTGAAGCATGGTTTCGTAGCTAAGTCTTTGCTTAGGACTTGCAAGATCATGACCGGGGAAGGCATTATCCTGGTTAATGATATTTGTAAGGATCAGAGAGTTACTCTAGGAGGCCGGGAGTTTAGTGTTTGTCTATTTGTAATACCACTTCCGAGTTACGATATTATACTCGGGATGGATTGGTTGAGTAGGCACCATTCTAGTATAGATTGCAGAGGAGGTAGAGTTTTGTTTAGTCCGCCGGGAGAGCCAGAGTTCGAGTTTGCTAGAGGAGCTGCAGAGCAGAAAGAAGGCATTATTTGTGGAGTTATGGTGGAAGACAAGAAGTTGCCGCATCCGTTGATAGCAGAGTTCTTGGATGTGTTTCCTGAGGAATTGCCAGGATTGCCGCCAGATCGAGATGTTGAATTCTTTATAGACTTGGTACCAGGTGCAGAACCAATATCACAATATGTCTATAGAGTAAACAACAACGAGCTGGTCGAACTGAAGAAGCAGGTGGACAAATTACAGGATAAGGGGTTTATCAGATCGAGTTCTTCACCGTAGGTTACCCCGGTATTGTTTGTACCGAAGAAGGATGGATCGGTGCGTATGTGAATTGATTACATGGCATTAAATAATCTTACTATCAAGAATAAGTACCCTTTGCCACGGATTGATGATTTGTTCGATCAGTTGAGTGGTGCCAAGGTGTTTTCTAAGATAGATTTGAGATCAGGCTACCATCAGGTGAAGGTGAAGACGGTGGACATACCGAAGACTACTTTTAGAACTAGGTATGGTCAGTACGAGTTTATGGTGATGTCGTTTGGGTTGAATAATGTACCTGCAGTATTTATGAACTTGATAAACAAGGTTTTCCATCAGTACCTTGACAAGTTTGTGGTGGTGTTCATCGACGACATACTCATTTACTCGAAGACACCAGAGGAGCACGAAAAGAATTTGAGGATTGTGTTGGAGGTGCTGAGGAAGAAGAAGCTGTGTGGGAAGTTATCCAAGTGTGAGTTCTTCCTGGACAAGGTAGAGTTCTTGGGGCATGTTGTGACTGGTGATGGTATTTCAGTGGATCCGAAGTAGATCGCAGCAGTGGAATCATGGAAGACCCCGAGTTCGGTAGCAGAGATCAGGAGTTTCTTGGGATTGGCAGGCTACTACAGGAAGTTTGTGCAAGATTTTTCGAGGATTGCCGAGCCGATGACCAGACTCACCAAGAAGGATGTAGAGTTTTTTTGGACGGAGGATTGCCAGGTTGCTTTTGAGGAATTGAAGAAGAGGTTGACGTCTGCTCCTATTTTGACGTTGCCATCAGGGTCTGGAGGTTTCACTATTTATAGTGATGCATCGGGGAAAGGTTTGAGTTTTGTTCTTTAGCAAAATGGAAAAGTGATTGCCTATGCATCCAGGCAATTGTGTCCTCATAAAAAAAAAACTATCCTACCCATAATTTGGAGTTGGCAACAGTCATCTTCACCCTGAAGTTGTGGAAATATTATTTGTACGGAGAGCGTATGGAGATCTTCACAGACCATAAAAGCTTGAAGCACGTTTTCACGTAGAAGGAGTTGAATATGAGGCAGCGTCGGTGGTTAGAACTGATGAAGGATTTTGATATATCTTTGCAATATCATCCTGGGAAAGCTAATGTAGTTGCCGATGCTTTGAGTGGGTATCCGGTAGCTATGTTCTTGACGCAGGATCGATATTTGTTGGAGGACATGGAGAGCTTGGGCATCGAGGTGATAGTTCCTGGTTGTGCTATACAGATGTGGAGATTGCAGATACATTCAGATTTGATGGACAGGATCAACGCAGCACAGTATGAGGATGTATCTCTGAGTAGCGTCAGAGCTCAGGTGACAGCAGGATTGGAGGATGACGTCACCATTGCTGAGGATGGATCTTTGAGGCATGGAGTTAGATTGTGTGTGCCTAGTGGGGAGCTGCCTGAGGAGGTATTGCAGAAAGCGCATCGCTCTCAGTATTCCATACATCCAGGTGCCAACAAGATGTATCGGGATATGCAAGAGAGTGTATGGTGGTATGGCATGAAGAAGAAAGTGGCACAGTTTGTATCCAGATGCTTAGTGTGCCAGTAGGTGAAAGCCGAAAGACAGAGGCCAGGAGGTTTACTTCAGCCATTATCCATTCCAGAGTGGAAGTGGGAGCACATTGCTATGGATTTTGTGTCCGGACTTCCACGATCTCTAGGAGGAAAAGACGCAATTTGGGTCATCGTTGATAGGTTGACCAAGTCGGCCCACTTTTTGCCTTTCAAGGTAGGTTTGTCTACGGAGAAGCTGGCACAGATGTATGTGAGGCAGATCATTAGGATACATGGAGTTTCCGTCAGCATAGTCTCGGATCGGGATAGTCATTTTACTTCTCATTTCTGGAGGAGTTTGCAGGAGAGTTTGGGCACTCAGCTCAAGTTCGGTACTACATGTCATCCTCAGACAGATGGGCAGTCAGAGAGGACTATTCAGACTCTCGAGGATATGTTGCGTACTTGTGTACTAGATTTTAGGGGTTCTTAGAAAGACCATCTCCATTTGGTAGAGTTTGCTTACAACAACAGCTACTAGGCTAGTATAGAGATGTCATATTTTGAAGCTCTGTACGGTCGGAGGTATCGTACTCCCTTGTCATAGGACAATATTGGAGAAACAGTTTTGCTTGGGCCAGAGATGGTTGTAGATATAGCGGAGAAGGTTCAGTTGATCAGAGACAGACTTCGTATGGCGCAGGACAGACATCGGCATTGGACCGATAGCCACCGTAGACCTTTGGAGTTTGAGGTATAGTTTTAGATTTTGTTTTGTGCTTGTTATTGGTTGTTTGTTATATTTAAGTTCTTAAGGTGGTGTTTTGTTCTAGGTGGGTGTTTTGGTGTTTCTGAGGATTTCTCCGACACGAGGCACGATTCGCTTCGGTAGAGGTGGAAAGCTTAGTCCAAGATTTATCGGACCTTTCACTATTCTAGAGAGGGTTGGTGCAGTTGCTGATAGACTGGACTTGCCACCTGCATTGGAGGGAGTGTACAACGTGTTTCACGTATCACAGTTGAGACGGTACGTGGCAGATCGTAGTCATGTGTTGGATCACTCGGAGATAGAGGTAGGCCCTACTCTTAGCTATCTAGAGCAGCTAGTTGAGATTCTGGATCGGAGAGAGAAGGTGCCGAGGAACTAGACTATTCCTTTGTTGTGCGTTGCATGGAGGCATGACTCTCCGGAGGAGTCTACTTGGGAGAGAGATGATGAAATACGATAGCGTTATCCATATTTGTTTGTGCCTTGAGGTATGTTCTTTCCTAATTATGTTATGTTCTTTCATAGTTAGTTCTGTTTGTTAGTTATGTTCTTTTGTTATATTCTGTTATTTTTCTAGAGGTAGTTTTCGTCTTTGAATTTCGAGGACAAAATTATTTTAAGGAGGGTAGACTTGTCACTACCGCATTTTCTACGAAAGGGTATTTTAGTAATTTTATATTTAATTAAATATTGTGCATGATAAATAATTATTTGTTGTATTATTTAATTATTGCTAGATGTTAGTTATTTATTTTGGACTTGTGTTAGTGGACCTAACTAGTTTAGTTTAGACTCATAGACCAACATGTATTAATTGTTAGATTTTAGCCCATTTAGAAAGTCCATTGTTTAGGAGGAGAATTAATTTAATTAAACCATTAGACTAGAAGCTTCCATCTCTTTATGAGAGGCCCCAAGGGGTATATTGGACATTTCATAGTGAATTGAGAAAGGGGAAAGGGGGGCTGGCCTATTAAAGAGGGGGAAATTTGTTTCTCTCTCCTCTTTTTATTTGAAAACTAGATCTAGAATTTTTCTCAACCAAATTCCTTCATTCCCACTTCATTTCCCTATCAAATTTAAATCCAATTCCTTCCCAAATCACCATTGAAGACTAGTAGAGCAAGGATCTAGAAGGAAGAAGCAAGGATCTACAAAGAGGAGCACGGATCTACAAGTTGGAGGCCAATTTTATCATATTTGGAGGTTGCATTAGGAATCCATCTCCCAATAGGTATAATTCAGTTTTCTCCTTAATTTAGGTTCTAAATATGAGATTTAACCATAAGAAATCAACCCATATGCATAGGCTACCCATAGGATTTGGTTTTGTGTTCATAGGAGGCCTGTTGAGAAAGTTATGGTGCTTTTTATGTCAATTTTAGGAGAATTTCGAGATTGACAATTGTTGTATGTGTCAATTGGTCCTATAAATCATTTTGGCATGTGCTTGTGTGTTTGGGGCTAGTATCGTGTCCATAATTGGGTATGTGTAGGTCGTATCCCAATAATTTGGTGATATATGTTGATTTGGGGGTTTTTTCTCCGATACGGGACTTTGAGCATGTCATATTTTGACACGGACATGTAGAATTGTATTTGACTCTTCGTATTGTTCATAAATAATATTTTAGACTTGTTCGTATCCTTCGGAGTATGTTTGGATGTGTGGTGGACTCGTGTCACAAGCGTATCCTACATCTAGTGGGATACGGGGTGATATGATCCATGTGTTCGTGCAATTTAATTTTAGATCTATTTCTCTTTTGCTTTTAAACATGGTGATGTGTAATTATATATATATGTATATATATAATGTGATGTATATATTTTGTATTTATGTGTCATAAATCTATGTATATATTATATGTGTATATATTGTTATGTAGATATTCTTCTATATGTAAGGTATATTTATATATTGTAGTATGTATATATATGTATATGATAAGTGGATATTTATATGTTATTATATATATATATATATTTATATTATATATTGTTATATGTATATATATTGTGTATATTATATATACATGTACGTATATGCGTAGTTATATATATGTTACTGTATATGTGTATGTTACTATGTAGTATTATGTACATATATCCTATATAGTTGTAACCATGTATATATATGATACTATATGTATGTGTATATATTTATGATGTACATATAATGTATGTGAGGAGGTTGTGTGTATGTATATTTACTAGCAGTAGTTATATACATATAATTAGTATATATATATATATTAATGTGAATATATATATAAGTGAGAGAGAGAGAAAGAGAACAATAGTTTTAGCTAAAAGTTCTCAGCGACAACAACAGATAAGAGCTACAGCGACAACAGCATTAGCACACAGCAGCAGCGGCATAGGAAATAGCAACAACAGCAATGGTGACTGCAGCAGCAACAGTAGCGACGGCTGCAGCAGCAACAGCGACGGCTTTGGCGACAGCAGCAGGAGTTCGTCACGAAAAGCAGCAGAGTATCAACGGTATCAGTAGTTTCAGTGACAGTAGGCAGCAGCTTTTAATGACAGTTTTATGGGTTTTATTAGATTTTGTGTAGATAATTATAATAGTTATATATGTGTATATATATAGTAATTAATATATACGTATATATGTTTCTAACTTTCTAATTGTGTTTTAGTATACTATATGTATAATATTTAGTTGTTAGTATATATATTTACGGGTAGTTAGTATAAGTAAGGTATTGGATATTACCTTGAGATACCAATGTAAGTATCAAGGTATTTAGGAATACCCAAGGTATTGGGTTTGGGTATCAAGTTTATGGTTTAGTGTTGTGATACCAAGTTGGTTCAAAACCAAGGCATCTATTTAATGTTTGTA
Organism: Iris macrosiphon; assembly: GCA_036927795.1. Classification (NCBI taxonomy): domain Eukaryota; kingdom Viridiplantae; phylum Streptophyta; class Magnoliopsida; order Asparagales; family Iridaceae; genus Iris; species Iris macrosiphon. The sequence goes on from JAYESA010000018.1 coordinate 108,747,317, forward strand.
ATTAGGATTTTATATAATTAATGCTTGTTTGATATGTGTATGTGATGATTTACCTATTGATTTACGTATCCAGAGATACGGCATCCTAGTATCCTAAGATATAATTTTTATGACCCAGACTTTAGTATTTGAACCCAATATTTTTGTGTTAGACTTATGCAACATAAAAATAGTTAGTTGACCATAGTTTCACCATAGTTTGACTATAGTTGACCATAGTTGACCTAGTTTGACTTTTGACTTAGAATTGACTTGTTGACCTAGAAGTTGACTAGTTTAACTTATTTTCTTTCCGGAACCTTGTATTGATGTTGTATTCCATATCTAGGTCTTCAAGGCACCGTATCAGACATTTGTGAGACTATTCTTTGGACTTCAGACGAGTACATTTTCTGATAGTTTCTTATTTATGATATTCTCTATGTTCATTGTATCTAGTGTAGATATCCATGTTCTCTTGACACGATGGTTACACGGAATGGTATATCCGGATCTCGTCATGAGATGTTATTCCTCGGTATATGGTGTATCTTGTGCAAGCATTGTTTTATTGATTATCTTGTACATGTACAAACACTAATTCTCGGGAAGACTAGCTATCTTCTTGGAGAATCTCATGCCATAGCGTACCGTGGTTGGATCTATTATACCAGTCGAGGTTGGGGAGTACTTTAGTATAGATATGTGATTATACCCTCATTGTATCAAGTATTGTTCAGTGAATAGTGTTAATCATACACTGCACATATGATTAGCCAGGCCATATATATTGTATCATGTTCCTAAGTCGATCACATGTTAAAGCTAGCACTCACACACTTAGTCATTAGTATTCTTTTTCATTGTCATATTGTTCAATATTATATTCATTCTAGTATTTTCTTATTGTATATCTCTCATATCTATTGTGCATCTTGTATATTCACATCTATTTACTGTTACATAGTTTTTATCATTGATTAAAACTGTTGTTAGAGATATACTATGCTCCTTTCCTGACTGGATATATTTTTTCCAAATAACACTAAGGAGTAGTACCCTACACATTATGGACCTCAAGATATTGTGGGCTTAGAGTCAGAGACCCTGGCTTAGGAGGGACTTATCCCGACTGAGACAGATGACCCAAAATTAGTACCTTCTTAGTATTTCTTGTACTGGATTTGTCTCCAGCTTATTATTAGCATTCTTTCAGACTCATTAATATATTATTTTAGATTCATAAGTTGTATGCGACTATTTTTATTCTTTATCTTATTAGTGCTCGTTTCCATCTTAGATCTGTGATTGAGTATATTGTTATTGTTGATAGTTTTTTATATTGCTAGATAGATTACCCAGATAGCGTTTTACCGTGGATTCTACGATGTAGGCTGGACGTTGTTCCTTACTTGCATCCCTACATCGGGTGTGGGTCATGACAGGTTGATGGAGTATCATGACACTAAAAGAGAGTATCCTATAGGTGTCCTCAAGGTGTTTGAGGAAATGACTACTAGGGGGTAATTTGTATATACTTAACACTATTAGTAATATATATAAATATATCTATATGTGTTAATATTTGTGTTAGTGTGTACTAGTGTTTTTGAGTGTAGGGGTGCGCATTAGATGGGGTTATGTATGTAGCAGAGGGGAGAGTGATTTGGTTGACCAGTGAGCATCAGTAAGGATGAGGTTGAGTGATAGTAGTCTTGTGTGTTTAGGGAAGGTGATGGTGTTGAGTTTCCGGTTGCACAATAGCTCGGATCCTTAGGGACAGGGTATAGGAGCAAGTAGAGGACTGCATCAGTTTGAATTTGGTAAAAAAACTTAACATTTAACATGAGGTACAGTGTAACTGTGTTTTAGTGAGTTTATAGGGGGTGATCCTACTTGAGTGCCAATGTGTGTATGTATGACCAACTAGGCAGTGTGTAGATTTCATGCTTGTATTTATAGTCGAATTAGGCTTTAGCAGCAGTGCCATTAAGACACTACGGTTAACTAATACCTGGTGGCAGTAAGGTCATAGTGCAGGGAAGCAGGGTACAGTTGATTTGAGTTTAGGTAACTACCTAGAAATTTTATACCTGTGAGTGTATGTATGTAATTTATTCACTTGGTTATAAGGTTTGGCATATATGGCAAACTGATGTGAGATTTAGACTAGGTATCACTTCATGACATAATACTTATTATAGAGAACCTACTTTTTTTAGTTATTAGTGATGATGTGAGGTTTTAATGTAAGAATCAGACATGTAACTGATACTGTGGTATTAGACATTGTTTGGGTATTAGTGTAATGGGGGAGATCGGGTATGTAATAAGGGGAAAGGTTGGTTGCGGATATACTAGAGTGTATCAGTCCACAGTAAGTGTTGTGATAATTATATATATGTGTATGTAAGTAGTGTCCAGTTAGTAGTGTAGGACCAGGTCTATGCTGTGTCACTAAGGCATGGTAGGTGTAGTCTAAAAATCAGTAGGAGGAGAATCAGTACTACTGATGCATAACTGTGAGCACAATATGTCACGCCCCAATCTCCCGCAATCTCAATAGTCCCCGTTGAACGTGAATCACCATGTTGCAGCGCTCCCGCAGGACAATCGTTCTCATCGAGACGTGATGCCGTACGAGCCTGGAGTTGCGCTCGCACAAGGAGATATTGTCAAACATCAAAGTTATCATCGAGACGACCAAGTTGCAACGAAAGTCAAGTATTGTGTACCAAGCACACATCAGAGTATACGCAGCGAAGCTCTCGATAGGGTCCAAATAAAATGCCACAAAGGAGAATGCCACAAAGTCTAATGCAATACTCTTGCTCTTTCTCTAGCCCACAAAGGTACTTACCGTTCATATATTATGTCCCGTATATCCAAGCAGCGCCACTACACCTGCGTACCTGAAATAATATCCACAAACGGGGGTCAGTACACAGCCGTACTAGTGAGCGGGGTAACCCACTCGTCTAAGCCGACACTAAGTAGAATAGTGAATGCAAACATTAATATGGTGATCTTTCTACGTGAATCCTAGATTTATTTCATGGAAAATGTATGACATGTTAAGGAAAACTGTAAAGCAAGTTAAGCATGCAAGAATTCAACTCAAGTCTATATACAAGCAATGATATCCATCTCAAAAGAAAACTAGCATGCAAACCATCCTACTCAAACCTAAGCAAAATGTGATCCTATCGAACCATCATCTAAGCCTCAATATCCATCCTCAATCCAAACCTTATAATCAAATCTTTGATATGCACGCTCTTGCCAAGGCAAGGTGGCCGCCGCCTACACGAAAAGTACAAACCAAAGCAAAGCAAAGCAAAGCAAACCAACTCTTATCTATATAAAGTCACTGGCTAAGCCATAAAAGACTGATCAACTACAGTTCTACCCAATCTAGACTGGGTAGCTAGCCCGCCTGGTCATATCGAACTGCTGGCACCGCGCTCAAGGCACGTTACCATTGTTTACTCCATGGCTGAACGGTCCCAGTGCTCTGGAGCCTATCCCGTTCGAGGAAACCAAACCCTGTGCGAACAGGTTGTCCGTGACCGATACAAACTCCAAGTAGGTATGACAAGATAATCGATCATTCTCGCCCTACCAAACGATCCTAAACTCATCCAACCAACTATCCATAACCATTCTCTAACTTATATCCCAATGCACCATCTCAAATTATCTCCATAGGCACTATGCCGCTTCTCGACACAGTGTTCCAATTATTGCAACACCCCTCGCTCAGAACAATCTTGTGGCACAATGCCCCAACAGTGGCACAATGACCTCGTCGATGCAATTATTCGGTTTTGAACCACAACTGCACGCTTTGCATGACAAAGTGTCCAAGTGATACTCGTGCATGGATCCATGCTCGCTCGCCCGCCCGAATTGCCCTATGTTCCAACCAAGATGTATAATTCCAACTGTTTCTCCAACTGCTCCAAATATAATCAGACTCTAGCTCCAACTATCCAATGTAAAAACCAACTCAAGTCACAAATCTATCCAAGCAAACGACGTACACTCTATCCATGCCACAATATAGTGATTTCCAAGTTCCAGTCCAAGTGTTCAAGCCTTTACGTGTGTTCTATATTATTAGGCATAAAGGAGTAGAGGAGAAGGGACAGAGCCCACTCACCAAGTCTAATTTCATTAAGCATCCTGCCCTACCGATACGGCCGATCCCTTAAACCCATGGTCCAATACAAAGCATAATCTACTCAATTGGTATGACCGTGCGAGCAGACCGTGCTCACCAAATCATTCGATCGATCGGACTATAGAAGATGGCATTATCGCTCCAATCCAGCTATCCCAGTACTGCTTTGAACGAACATCCGATTCCATCGAACTCCACTTGTGATCTACACATGAAACCAACTCAAATCAATAATCGTTCCCAAATCCAACAAATTAAAATGTAATCAGCTATTGCCTCATTCAATCCGACTCAGCGTAACGCACCGTACGGTTATGGGGCATTACATAATATACCACTTAGAATCAGGTTCATCCCCGAACCAAACCTTTTTTTTATTTCTTTTATCCATTTCTTATTGCATGCCACTTTCCCAATTCGTAAACCCTGCTCTACGTAACTCACATTCTCTTAATCCAGACTCAGCATCTCGCTTTGCGCTGAACGCTCGCACAATTTTCATATTCCCACATCCTCCTTGCAGCTCAATACGAATTTCTTATATCGCTTAGTTTTGGATCATACACATATTTAAGGCATCCATAAAATACATGCACTTCAGCCGAGCTTAGCGATAGTGAATTTGGATAAGTTACAAGGCTATCTTTATGTTCGAGGCATTCATTCGCTTTACTCCCAATTGAACCAATCCTGACTTTCATTCTAACATATTTGCACAAGTGCTATTCACAAGTATGATGATTTCCCATCGACGATCTTTCCACCTGACTCAAATTAGTTCGTGTTCCAACTCAATCCATCCAACTATTTATGAATTCACTCTAGCACCATCTCCAAATATTATCTCATGCTCCGAACGATCATCACAACTGATAATACCCCAGCTAGGCGACTTACCCAAATATTAAACTTTGCTTTTAGATCAGCTCAGCCCAACACCTGTTCCTTAATCTTAATACCTCACTGGATGAACATCTATATTGAGGTTCATATGATCCACGAAGATTTTACCTCCACGCCAAAGGGATAGTGTCACCACAATTTCAACGTGGACACACTCGCCATAATTCCTAGGGTGCGCATGGAATAGTTCTTCGCGCTGCTTCTACTACCTCGAAGCACAGGATATCACCTTCGCCTTCTGTACGAGCACGCATCCCAGACTAAGTTCTAATTCATCTTGTAGATCTGAGGCACATCTGTCCCTTCAAGTATTGCAATGATTTAATTTGAACGAGCCGCTGCTTTAACTTTATAAGCTAGTTTCACAGTCGTCAATTTATATGAATGATATTCCCTTCCGGGGCAGGACGAGTCAGAGGCGATGCCATCTTCAAAAATCTGCGACTCCGAATCTTATTAGTTGACTTAGGCCATTCCCACCATCGCTTCGATCTTCTGGCTGCATCTTCAGCTGAAGGCTATCCCAAGGATCTCTCAAATCCAACACTCAGTCACTTAGGCCAATCTCCAACACACACTACTAACATTCATCCTCAACGCATTCCCAAATACGCTGCCACAAGGGTCGTTCTATGGGTCTACAATATTCATCTCTGATTTGGCGGTAAAGTCACTAGGGTCAGCTGTCCCGAAGCTACGTTCGATAATTGTAAGTCATCACGATGGACAGTTACTACGAACCATGCTATATTTCCTCTGCAAATCTGAGCCATAATCCAACCATTCCATCCGAACAAACTTCAGACTCCGAGAACTTCATGCACTACCTCTGACGAATTTGTCAACCAAACGTCGCTTAACCAACTAGCGTCTTACTATCTATCCAAGCCACAAATCGAGAACTGCGCACGTTGAAACCGTCTTCCATTATTCTACCGTTATGTCCTGAATCCATCAAATTTTTGAACTGCCATGTTCGACTTCTCGCACTACCACTTGCAATAATTTCCGAAACCAAAGACTTGCTCTAATTCCTATCTGTATACCATGCATCATAATGCACGTCCAATTTGCTTGGCAGCATAGTGATTTGATCCAACATTGCTCTCTCGTTTAGCTACCTTCAAAAGTCTATCCACCACAATCCTTTTTCTTGTTCATTCCTTAGACCGTCTTGATTCTCTCTATGTTCCGATTAGTCCACACACTCTCAATGACTCGTGCATCAGTTCTAACATAAATCTCAAATCTATATTGCCTTTACTTGTTGCCTCAATCCTTCTCAGTACTGCACGTATTAACTTTTAATCTGACTTAACATCAATTAGACTTGCCTCATGCCCGTTTATGTCTTCCGGAGAATCCGCCTACCATCGTTGCACCATTTTGACAAATTTCACTTTCGCTAAACCATGAGTCCAACTTCCCGAGCACCAATATCCAACCTCCTTTAAGTTCGTACGAATCCATCGCATTGTCCCTCCAAACCAGATTGTGTTTTATTTCTCAACCAACAGCTCCAATGTGTTTCCATAATTCGTAGTCCGTGCTCGCTATCCTTTGATTTGCCCATCGCTCATTCAAGCATATCCCAACTGTTTGTTCCTCATGCCCAACTCTCTCTTTGCATTCATGAATGCTCCACCGAACTTCCAAATCGTGCAAGCGAACTCTGATATTCAGCTTTCCATCTGATGTATCTCAACTTATTTCTAATACTTGGTCTGCCTCAATCCTTCAAATTTCTAAACACTCTTTCCATTGCTTGTTCTGATCTCGTCCATCTCTCAAGTCCAACGATACTTCCATTTGCACAAGTCCATTATTGATTCCTCAACTCAACATTCGCTTCCTCCATTTTTTATTCTTACTAACTCAGCCAATGTGCACCAACCAACTTGTATTCCTGTTACCCGTATCCATTGAGGCAATTTCTATTCATGTCTATCCAAAATATTCTAATGCTTTTACTCACTATGTTGTATACCATATACCACTCCGAATCAAGTTACTCATAATTCCTTTGCACTAATCCAATATCTGTTCGAACCATCCCTTATGCGTGATCATGTCATCCCCAACTCAAGTCTGACACGAAACTCAGCCAACGAATGAAACATCTAACTCTTCTGTAAATGCTGCTATGCAACTTGTGCCATATTTCATTCTCAATACTTTCAGCTATTTCTCAAACCGTATGATACTTTCGCTACACGAGCAACTCGTGCAACGATCTTTTCCAAGTAATCCAACCCAATACCCAACTGTTCCTTACATTTGTTGTACGAGCAAATCGTGCAACACTCTTGATATTCCCAAGCCAAACTCAAACCTGCTCAACCAATGCTCTATGTGATATACCCAGCTAAAAATTAAACTCCATCCAACACATTCGCTACATGAGCAACTCGTGCAACGATCGATTCTCATATGAAGCTTCTACTCACAACATGCCGCATAACCAATCTCGTCTACTAACCAACTGATCTACTGATAAAATCAGAAACTCTCCGAATGACTAGCCAAACTAACACAATGACACCTTTCAACTTGCTACACAAATGCAACAACGCCCTACGATGCTAAGCGATCTACCAAGAACCAACAAAAGCAATATAATAAAAAAAAATATGCAGCCACAACCAGCAATATATAGACTTATTGCATGAAATATCTAATGCGACACTGAGTAGAGCCAAGAGCTAAACGACATGCAGAAGCTATTTAGAGTTTGTGATAAAGCGAAGGACCAAGTTCGAGAAAATAAACCGGGCGCTCTAATACCAATATGTCATGCCCCAATCTCCTGCAAGCTCAATAGTTTTCGCTGAACGCGAATTACCACATTGCAATGCTCCCGCAGGATAATTATTCTCATCGGAACGTGATACCGTACGAGCCTAGAGTTGCGCTCACACAAGGCGATGTTGTCAAACATCAAAGTTATCATCGAAATGACCAAGTGGTAATGAAAGTCAAGTATTGTGTACCAAGCACACATCAGAGTATACGCAGCGAAGCTCTTAATAGGGTCCAAATAAAATACGACAAAGAAAAATGCCACAAAGGCTAATGCAATACTCTTGCTCTTTCTCTAGCCCACAAAGGTACTTACCGTTCATACATTATGTCCCATATATCCAATCAGCGCCACTACACCTACGTACCTAAAATAATGCCCACAAACATGGGTCAGTACACAACCGTACTGGTGAACGAGGTAACCCACTCGTCTAAGCCGACACTAAGTAGAATAGTGAATGCAAACAGTTATATGGTGATCTTTTTACTTGAATCCTAGATTCATTTCATGGAAAAGGTATGACATGTGAAGGAAAATTGTAAAGCAAGTTAAGCATGCAAGCATTCAACTCAAGTCTATATACAAGCAATGATATCCAACTCAAAAGGAAACTAGCATGCAAACCGTCCTACTCAAACCCAAAAAATTCGTGATCCTATCGAACCATCATCCAAGCCTCAATATCCATCCTCAATCCAAACCTTATAATCAAATCTTCGATATGCACACTCTTGCCGAGGCAAGGTGACCTCCGCCTACATGAAAAGCACAAACCAAACCAACGCAAAGCAAACCAACTCTTATCTATATGAACTCACTGGCCAAGCCATAAAGGACTGATCAACTGCAGTTCTATCCGATCTAGACTGGATAGCTAGCCCGCCTAGTCATATCGAACTGCCGGTACCGCACCCAAGGCACGTTACCATTATTTCCTCCATGGTCGAAAGGTCCCGGTGCTTCGGAGCCTATCCCGTTCGAGGAAACCAAACCCTGTGCACAACAGGTTGTCCGTGACCGATGCAAACTCCAAGTAGGTATGACGAGAGAATCGAGCATTCTCGCCCCACCAAACGATCCTAGACTCATCCAACCAACTATCCATAACCATTCTCCAACTTATATCCCAATGCACCATCTCAAATTATTCCCATAGACACTATGTCGCTTCTCGACACAGTGTTCCAATTGGTGCAACAACCCTCGCTCAGAACAATCCCGTGGCACACTGCCCCAACAGTGGCACAATGCCCTCGCCGATGCAGTTGTTCGATTTTGAACCACAACTGCACGCTTTGTATGACAAAGCACCCAAGTGATACTCATGTACGAATGCATTCTCGCTCGCCCGCCCGAATTGCCCGATGTTCCAACCAAGATGTATAATTCCAACTGTTTCTCCAACTGCCCCAAATATAATCAAACTCGAGCTCCAACTATCCAATGCGAAAACTAACTCAAGCCACAAATCTATCCAAGCAAACGACGTACACTCTATGCATGCCACAGTGTAGTTATTTCCAAGTTCCAGTCCAAGTGTTCAAGCCTTTATGTGTGTTCCATATTATTAGGCATGAAGGAGTAGAGGAGAAGGGACAGAGCCCACTCACCAAGTCTGATTCCGTTAAGCATTCTGTCGTGCCGATATGGCCGATCCCTTAAACCCATGGTCCGATGCAAAGCATGATCTACTCAATTGGTATGACCGTGCGAGAAGACCGTGCTCTCCAAATTATTCGACCGAATGGAGTAAGGAAGATGGCATTATCGCTCCAATCTAGCTATCCCAGTACTTCTCTAAACTAACATCCGATTCCATCGAACTCTCCTAGCGATCTGCACATGAAAACAACTCAAATCAATACTCGTTCCCAAATCCAACAAATGAAAATGTAACCAGTTATTGCCTCATTCAATCCGACTCAGAGTAACGCATCATGCGGTTATGGGGCATTATACAGTATGAATAAACGTGTATGCTTGGCTGTCATGAGGTGAGGATGGAGTACCTAAGGGTGTGTGTGGTACATACACAATGTCTGTGGAGTTGGTTAAACACTAATGTGTGTAAGTATCTATATAGATATATATAACTACTATGTGTGTTTATTAGTTTACATGTATATGAGAGTATCTGTGTGCAAAATTGGTGCTAGGTTGGATCTAGTTTTAGTCTAGATCAGTAAGAGTGTGTAGGTAGGAGAAGCTCAGGTATGCTGCCACAGAGGAGAGTGTACATTAGTTGCACACGAAGTAACTACAGTATCTGCAGTTTAGCACCAGTATACAATGGAGCATGGTGCATTATAGGAATAGTGACACTGTATGCAGTTAGTCTAAGGGGAACTGTATTTGGGTGCTAGTAGTACAATCAACTGCTAGTATCAGCATAGTAGTAGCTATTGTAGCCAACAAGGTATCAGAGTAGCAAGTTGTTATTGCAGTGTGCTATAGTTGATATTGTTGATTAATTAGTTAGTGTGGGGTTAGGATATCTGATTTAGTGTGTATCAGTAAAAAACTGCCAGTGATGTTGGTATTTGAGTGGAGGTTTCAGTAATAGGATACCAAGTGCAGTAGGTTAGTTGTTAGTGTGGGTAATAACATATAGTATATGATAGCAACTAGAATTAGATATGTACTAACTAGTATTATTTAGATGTTAACTAATATAGCTGAAAGACATAAGTACCAGCTAGGTAATAGCTAGTAGTAGTCTATTACCGACTTATAGACCTTGTTTAGACCTAGTCAACCTAGTATTGACTCAGTTATGGCCTAGAAATACCATACTTAACTAGTTTCACGTGTTTATCTTTTCAAACACCATTTAACATTGATATCTTATATTTAGGTCATTGTGACTCCATTTTGGACATCGATCCTCATTCGTTGCTCAGTACCGCAGACGAGTACATTCTTTGACAGTTTTTATTAATTTGATCATTACTATGATTCTAGTTGTATGTGTATACTTGATTATGATACAGCGGATACACGGGATAGTATCATAGATACCTATCAAGAGGAGTCATGATTGGAATCCATCCTACTAGCTAAGGATGGGGAAATATTAACAAGTTATGTGATCATACCCCACCTTACATGCATCATAGCTCACCCCACATATCACGTAGGGTGTAACCTGATCATTTACATGCCTTATAGCCTGTTATATATGATTAGCCTGACTTTTGCTCATATCATAGCTAACCAGATAGTTAGTCTGACCTAACATGTATCCTAGCCAATCATATATAACAAGCCTGATCTAGTCCCAAGCCGATCACATAGCAAACTGATATTTCATGACACTTAACCAGTATTTCTATTTCTTGATCTAGTAAATTTATTGCTAGTACTCACATACTTCTGTTTAACTGCTAGTTAGTTCCATATGATGATTATATATCTCTCCAATATTCCTTATTTTCCAGTATTTCTTTCATCATGTATTTCCTTGCACTGTTTTATAGTTTTTATCAATATAATTAAAATTGCTGTTAGTGTTTGTGATTCGCTCTAATCCTGATTGGATAATATTTTTTAGAGGATCTTGAGGATTTTTGCCCTACCCATTATGGTCCAGGAGTATATGGTGATTACATTTCAGAGATTCCAGAGGAGCCACTCCACATAGAGGAGACACCACCCGCAGTTGATTAGACAACACTTAGCCTAGTTTTTATGTATTGGATTGATCTAACTTTGAGACTTGGATTATATTATGTTGAGACTTTATTTATGTTGAGATAGCTTGACTCTAGACTTTGTTATTTGAGTTGTATTCTAGACTTATGTTAGAACTTCTTTATATCTTTTCATATCTTATCATTCCATTTACCTCCTTATAGTTATTGTGATTCAATACCTTATGAATTGATGATCATATGCTTATTCATTGTCTTCCTTATGGAGTTGAGATCATTGATAGGTTATGTTGTGAGTTGTGTTAATATTTTTGAGACCTAGAAAGCGTTCTACCACCGATGCTGCGGCATAGGCTGGACGTACCCACGGCTCATGCCCAAATTATGGGTGCGAATTATGACATATTTTAGTTGTAGCCCATGCAGGTCGAGGAAGAGTAAGATTAGGTAGCAAGTAGTGCAATATCGTAATAGTGCTCAGACTTAGAGTACTATTATAAGCAAGAGATCGAGTATATATGAGGGTATGCTCAATCATAACTAAAAAATTCTAATTTTATTTTGTTATTCTGAATAATTGCTTCTTTTAAGTTATATTGTCATTCTTTGCTGATATCGTATCTTTGTCCTTAATTGATTTCTTCTTTCGATCTGTCTTCAGGATGCCACCGAAGACTAGGTCGTTGAGATTGGGACCCGCAGCATCCGAGAAGTCTGCCACCTCTTGACCTGCTACCCAGACAACTGGAGTTTCTTCTCCTACTTTACCTGTTCATGTAGGAGTTTCTGCAGCTTTTGGGGATCCTTCTCACCCACCTGTCCAGAGGGTTGTCCCGGCTATTATGGAGGACCTTCCACCACTATAGATTCTGTTTCCAGGAGGTGTGCCCGTTGACGGGGCATAGATGTTCGCATTGATCCAGGGTATGGTGGATGCTCAGAGGACATTGACAAAGGCTCAGCGAGTTCAGGCTGAGGCACAAAGGGTGCAGGCAGAGGCGCACCAAGCGCATACTGAGCTGATGAGGGAGAGCATGGAGAATGCTCATCAGGTGGCTCTCCAGGTAGTGGAGAGAGTCACACAGCAGCATCCTGGCCAGCAGCAGCAGAGACCAGGCACTATAGTGGACTTCAAAAGGATGATGTCTTGGGAGTTCAAGGGTGTTGAGGGGATACTCTACGCTGATGACTTGCTGGAGGACATAAAGAGGAACTTGCGCTTGGCTCAAATTCCAGAGTGTCTAAAGATCGAGGCCGTCGGCAGCCATATGTTCGATATTGCGTTGACTTGGTATCGTACGGAGCCGAGACTTACTGCTAGAGGACTTACTTGGGAGGCTTTCAAGGAGCTTTTCAAAGAGAAGTTCTTTTCTGACGTGGCCTTGGGAGCCTTGGAGAGTCAGTTACATGACTTGGTCTAAGGGAACATGTCGATCGACGAGTACGCCGTAGAGTTTTGCCGCTTGTTTTGTTTTGCACCGTCAATGATTCGGGACCCAGGAGACCGCACTCGAAAGTTCGGGAAGGGGCTGATGAGAGAGATCAAGTCTCATAGTTTTGGAAGTCGTACTGCTACCTTTAAGGGCATACTGATGGATGCCCAGATTATTGAGGATGATTTGGACCTCAGGCCCAAGAGAGGATACGACATTTTTGGAGGAGCTAGTGGTAGCGCAGGATAGGCCAAGCATCCCTACTTTTAGCAGCAAAAGAGGCCATATCAGCACCAGCAGCACCAGGCACCAGCTCGAGGACATATCCAGTAGCAGCCGTAGAGGCAGACCCAGCCCGATGTCCAGTGTGCGTACTGCGGGAAGGCGGGACACACGAGACATCTGGAGAAAGAGGCTGGGTACATATTTGTATTATGGATCGTTAGCGCACCAATTGAGAGATTGTCCATCTATTCAGACTCGTCCAGGTCAGGGTAGAGCAGGCGCTCATAGGGGACCTGCCAGAGCACCTACTACACCAGGAGGCCAGCAGAGGGGACCTGCCAGAGCACCTACTGCACAGGAGGCCAGCAGAGGGGACTACCACTTTCGTCATAGCAGCAGAGGTTTGCCTAGCACCAGCACCAGCAGAAGCAGAGTGGTGTACCACAGGGATAAGCATATGACATGACTGTCGAGGAGGCTGAGCCAGCAGGAGACGTGATATAAGTTTCAGTTCTTCTCGATTCCCTTCCAGTACTTGCATTATTTGATTCTGGCACTTTCCATAGTTTCATATATATATCTTATGCTCTTAAGCATTATTTAGAGGTGGAACCCTTAGATAGGACTTACAAGATCATGACTGGCGGAGGCATTATCCTAATCAGTAATTTTTGCAAGGACCTAAAGTTTTATTGAAAGGCTGAGAGTTGAGTGTGTGCTTACTCATAATGCCACTTTCGGGTTACGATATTGTACTCGGGATAGATTGGTTGAGTAGGCACCATGTTACTATAGATTATCGTGGAGGCAAAGTGATATTTTGACCTCCAGGAGAGCCAGAGTTTGAGATCGCCAGAGGAGCAGTGGAGTAGAGAAGGGGCATCTTTTGTGGAGCCAGAATGGAAGAGAAGGAGTTGCCACATCCTTTGATAACGAAGTTCCTGGATATATTTTCAGAGGAGTTGCCAGGTTTGCTGCCAGACAGAGATATCGAGTTCTCTATAGACTTGGTACTAGGTATAGAGCTAATATCACAGCAGGTCTATAGGGTCAACAACAGCGAGCTAACGGAGTTGAAGAAGAAGGTTGATGACTTGCAGGATAAGGGCTTCATCAAATCTAGTTCATCACTGTAGGGTGGTCCGGTATTGTTCGTACCGAAGAAGGATGGGTCAATATACATGTGTATCGACTATAGAGCCCTGAATAACCTCACTATCAAGAATAAATACCCGGTGTTGAGGATAGATGACCTCTTCGATCAGTTGAGCGGAGAGAAGGTATTCTCAAAGATAGACCTAAGGTCAGGCTACCACCAGGTAAAGATGAAGAAAGAAGATATTCCGAAGATAGCTTTTCGGACTCGATATGGCCAGTTTAAGTTCATGGTGATACTGTTTGGGTTGACTAATGCATCGACATTATTCATAAAGCTGGTGAACAAGGTGTTCCACCAGTACCTTGACAAGTTCATGGTGGTGTTCATCGATGACATTCTTGTGTATTCAAAGACCACGGAGGAGCATGAGGAGCACCTGAGGATGGTTTTGGAGACTCTCAGGAAAAATGAGCTTTACGAGAAGCTTTCAAAGTGCAAGTTCTTCCTTGATAAGGTTGAATTCCTTGGGCATGTGGTAATGGATGACGGGATCTCAGTTAACCCGAAGAAGATCATGGTAGTAGAGTCGTGGGCTACTCCCAGTTCAATGGCGGAGATCAGGAGTTTTCTCGGACTAGCAGGTTACTATAGGAGGTTTGTACAAGACTTCTCTAGAATTATAGAGACGATGACTAGGCTGACCAGAAAGGATGTAGATTTTGTTTGGACGGAGGATTGTCATGCCGCATTTGATGAGCTGAAAAAGAGATTAACAATAGCTCCAGTATTAACATTTCCATCAGGGACAGGTGGATTCACTATCTACAGTGATGCTTCAGGAAAGGGTTTGGGTTGCGTTCTTCAGCAGCATGGGAAGGTGATTGCCTATGCTTCCAGGCAATTACGTCCTCATGAGAAGAACTACCCCACCCACGATTTAGAGTTGGCAGTGGTTATCTTTGCTCTAAAGCTGTAAAAATATTATTTATACGGGGAGCGTGTGAAGATCTTTACCAACCACAAAATCTTGAAGTACGTATTTACCCAAAAAGAGCTGAACATGAGGCAGAGGAGGTGGTTGGAGTTGATGAAGGACTTCGATATTTTATTATAGTACCATACAGGAAAGGCCAATGTAGTTGCCGATGCCTTGCGCATGTATCCAATGGCTATGTACTTGACGACAGACAGACACTTGTTGGCCGATCTTGAGAGCTTGGGAATTGAGGTGCTAGTTCCTGGTATCGAAATTCAGATATGGGGATTGCAGATACAGTCTGAGCTGATGGACAGAATCAGGACTATGCAGTATGATAATGAGGCTGTCACGACCCGCACCCGAAATTTGGGCATGAGTCGTGGGTACGTCTAGCCTACGCCGCAGCATCGGCGGTAGAACGCTGTCTAGGTCTCAATATAATATATATATCTTATCAATAGTCTCAACTCCGTACGGAGGACAATGATTGTCACGCCCCAGTCCCAAAATACGTAGGACTAGGAATACGTAACACGCCAGCCGTATGTATACGAACTCCAATATATGGAAACCATATACACACGTACGATGTACATGAATATCCAATCCACAGTGGTAAATATATATCACAACAAGTCACACGTAGTTCTATATCTCATCCACAGCACAAATAATGGAATAAAGGAATCAATAAATGAATATCAAAGAAGTAGTCTCAAATAGTAATCTCAAAGTGCAATAGTCGGGTGGAAACAAATCTATTGAAAATCGACTATAATAAACTACTAAAGAGAGAAGAGTATAAACTCTAATATAAGAATAAATGTCTAGAAAAGAATAGCATCTAGAATCTCTAAACAGCTGCAATGAATCACATATACTCAGAAGATAAGATCGTCTCAGACTGATAAGTAGCGCCAGGTCCAGGTCCATACTCCTGCGGATACTCCTGCTCATCTATATCTGGAAAATGGACCAGGTCCTCAGAGGAACGTAACAAGTATACTTAAACACATGCCAATAAAGTACTGAAAATAAACATCCATTGGGGTCGCCTAACCATCTATGTGAATGCAGTTAAGAACACCTTTCCCCACAAGTGAGCTATCTGGCTGAAAACTGGGATTTGGCATGGTTCTCTTTTGAAGATCCAGGGGCCTAAAAGGCACGTCGTCTTTTGAACACCGGTGGCCCGCCTGATAGTACATAATATATAAGGGTCATCACCACCCGTATCTCTAGCGGAGAATCTGGGCGTCACAGAAAAAGTGCAAAGGAGCTCAAATGCGGTACTTGTTGTTCTCCCCACCCAATGCTCTAAGTATGTCATGTCCATGACACAATAAACCTCTAATAACCGCCAGGTCTACTAGCATGCAAAGTTTCTATTGGCAGTTATCCCTATCCGTCGCACGACCTATACGTACCGGGGCCAGCCGAGTACGCAAGTCCGTGTCCTACATGTGACTTACACTCGTGTAAGAATAGTGTCATGGCCAATGAAACATAAATGCCTCATGAATATGGGGTAGTCTCATAAAATAGGTCCAATGCATATACATAAGTAAAAATATAGTACGACGACACCGTCGTTGCACCCAAGTTTCCTTGGACGCGCAGTTTATATATAGCAGTTAAAATAAATGAACTAAATAAACAGAAAATAAACATGCATGCCTCATATGGAATGTAAAAATAGTACAATGGCAAGGTATACTTGCCTGGCAAGAAATCTGTAAAGTGTACGCGCCCAAATGTCAAGGACACTGAACCTGGAACTAAGGACTCCGAACAAACGTCTCCGGATGCTGAAATAAACATCACCAACATTTTCGGAATGAGCAAAATAGCTAAAAAGCACATCCCTTTCGTCCAATTTGGACACAGGGGCAAAACGGTAATTTCGGACAAAAGTGGGGTCCACGTGTGGCCCACTTTGCACCGAAAAGCGTGTCGAGAGTAACAGTCTCTAAATGGGATAAACTATGGGTCAAACAACTCTAAATGTTAATACGAACCCAACGGTATGTCCAAATTTGGATTCCGATGAGCCGAACAAAATTTGGTCCAAAAAGTCAAATGTGGGACCCGCCAATTGACGATCTGGTCAACCGTCTCAGAAATGTGTAAAAATTGGGTCACAGGACCAGCGTGTTACCACGAGTCCAGTGGCACAAGTTTCGTCGCAATCTGACATGCGTGCACAAAATACGTGCGAGTTTCACAAAAGTGGCGACACGAGATGTGTCCGCGGATACGGCCTGATTCCGGCGTGCTCACGCGTCCGAATCAGTCCCCACGAATTTTCACGTATTCCGTTATGCTGTGTGCACCATTTGGTACACTTGGCACATGGCGGGGCGGTCCCGTTTGGCGGGGCGCGCTCCGATCTCCAACTTTTGGAAAACCGGAAAAAGTGGATGCGCACAGTTTTGTGACGAATATATTTTTGTCCACAGCAACTAATAGCACAAAGTTATTATACAGAAAATAAACTAGTTCATATAATCTACAGGTATCAAAAAGAATCATCGAATTCGGATCTCTGTGGTGGGAGATACGAACTCGACAATATGGGTGGTAAATTTGGAATTCTGCGATTGCAGAATTCTGTCTGCTCGCGCTGACTTGGGCGCTGTTTTTCACCTAGGGGCACACATTTTCCGAGGTAGGCTATAAAACAAATACTGGAGAGGGTTGAGGGAAGATCATACCTATGAAAACGGAACAGCGTTTGGTCGAGTGAGTCAACGGGAAAACACGCCGGAGCGAAGGTGCCTCGAGTGGGAAACTGCAGTTCGCGATGTCGGCGTCGACGGGATGGTTGGATGGCTTGGCGGGGCTTCTCTGGTTGCGGTGACGGCTCTAGATGGGAAGGAGAAGTCTGGAGTTTTAGGTTAGAGTTTTAGAGAGCTATTATATATATATATATATATATATATATATATATATATATATATATATATATATATATTAAGAAAGAGAGAGAGAGAGAGATATGGATTAAGGGGTCCGCGGGTGAATGCAAGTAAAGGGGTCGGGCTCGTTTATTTGTGAAGGGGCGGCTCCCTTGGTGAAGTGGGCGGGTGGACAAAATATGCAGCAAGCTGCTGAAGCAAGTTCCCTTAGGAACTTTAAGTAATATAAGTAGTAACTTATAAATATTATTATTATATTAATTCTTATTTTCTTTTCTTTTCTTTTCCTTTCTTTCTTTATAAAATATATATACATATATATATATTTGTATATACATATATATATATATATATATATATATATATATATATATATATATACTCATAAGAAAATTTATAGATTAGGGTATTGCACATCGTTAGGCTAGCAACAGCTCAAGGGGTTTCCTACATGGAATAAATTTCGAAAAAATTTCTGATAGTCCCACAAGTCATCTAAGTGCCCGAACACCTAACATAAAATTTATTAAAAATCTATTTCTCCTATTTAGCTCTAATTACTACAATTTAATTAATAATTAATAAATAAAGGGTATATACGATTTTTTTCTAGGAAGGGGGTTTTACATTCTACCCAACTTGTAAAAATTTCGTCCTCGAAATTAAAATTAAGCCCCGATAGAATGCAAGGATGGTATAAGATATAAATTAACAATATAAATTCATACCTTGGTCTGCGAATAGGTTCGGAAAACGCTTGCGCATGTCGTCCTCGCGCTCCCAAGTTGATTCTCCTGGTGCGCCATACCTCCATGCTACGTGAACCAAGGGGATAGACTGGTTCCTCAATACCTTCTCTCGACGATCAAGGATTCCCACGGGTTGCTCTTGGTAAGACAAGCTCGGCCCAATGGTGATCTCCGAATGGTCGAGAACATGACTGCTGTCTGCCACATATTGCCTGAGTTGCGACACATGGAATACGTCATGTACTCCTTCCAGTGAAGGTGGTAGCGCAAGTCAATATGCCACCTCTCCAATTCTCTCGAGCACGTCAAATGGTCCAATATACCTTGGACTCAACTTGCCGCGCCCTCCGAATTGGATGGTGCCTCTGGTCGGTGATATCCTCAAGAAGACGTGATCGCCCTCTTTGAACTCCAAGGGACGACGATGAAGGTCTGCCCACTGCTTCTGCCTGTCTTGCGCTGCTCGCAAGTGTCCCTGAATCTTCTTGACTGTCTCTACGGTGTTGACCACCAACTCGGGTCCCAAAATCTGACGTTCTCCCACGTCACTCCAACACACAGGAGACCTATATTTTCTCCCATACAATGCTTCAAACGGAGCCATCTGAATACTCGCTTGATAGCTATTGTTGTAAGAAAACTCTACAAGATGTAGGTGGTCCTCCCATGATCCTCCGAAGTCTAACATGCAAGCCCTCAACATGTCCTTCAAGGTCTGAATAGTACGCTCCGACTGCCCATCTGTCTGCGGGTGGTAAGATGTACTGAACTTCAGACGAGTACCAAGACTCTCTTGCATGCTCCTCCAAAAGTTCGATATGAAACGCGAATCTCTGTCCGATACAATGCTGACTGGTATGCCGTGCAATCTCATGATCTGCCTCATATATAAATCAGCTAAAGCTTCTGTAGACTGACCCACTCTAAAAGGTATAAAATGGGCTGACTTGGTGAGTCGGTCCACTATTACCCACACTGCATCTCTCCCACTTGGACTCTTGGGAAAACCCGTGACGAAGTCCATAGTGATGTGCTCCCACTTCTACTCTGGAATCGGAAGTGGTTGCAATAATCCTGCTGTCCTCTGGTGCTCCGCCTTCACTTGTTGACATACCAGACATTTAGCTACAAAGCGAGCTATCTCTCTCTTCATCCCATGCCACCAAAAATGCTGTCGTAAGTCACGATACATCTTGGTGCCTCCAGGATGAATAGAATAAATCGAACTATGAGCCTCTGCCATCAGCTCCTGTCGAATCTCTCCATTTAGAACATAAAGACGATCACCATATCGTAATGTTCCATCCTCATGAATGCGCAATCCGGTCTGCTCTCCAGCCTCTGTCCTTTCCTTTAGTCTCCTGAATCTGACATCTGTAGGCAAAGCTGCCTTAATCCTCTCTACCAATGATGATTGAACTTGCAAGTTGGCTAGTGTCCCATCTGCTCCGGGTAATATCACTTCAATGCCAAGCTCTTGCAAGTCCTCCAATAGTTCCCTCTCTGCTGTCAAGAAGTAAGTTGCTGGCTTCCGGCTTAACGCGTCTGCTACCACGTTAGCCTTGCCTGGATGATAATGTAGCTCTATCTCGAAATCTTTTATCAACTCGAGCCATCGACGTTGCCTCATATTTAACTCTTTCTGCGTGAAGACGTACTTGAGGCTTTTATGGTCTGTATAGATTTCCACTCGTTCCCCATATAAGTAATGTCTCCATAGTTTCAGAGCAAATACAACGGCTGCAAGTTCCAAGTCATGAGTGGGATAATTCTTCTCATGCACTCGTAACTGCCTAGATGCATATGCAATCACCTTGCCATGCTGCATCAATACGCATCCTAAGCCTTTTCCTGATGCGTCACTGTAGATCACGTAACCTCCTGATCCTGACGGAATCGACAATACTGGTGCTGTAGTCAGTCGCTTCTTCAACTCTTCAAAGGCTGCTTGACACTCGTTAGTCCATATAAATTCTTGATCCTTACAAGTCAGACGAGTCATAGGTGCCGCTATCCTTGAGAAGTTTTCCATGAACCGTCGGTAATATCCCGCAAGTCCAAGGAAACTCCTCACCTCTGCTGCTGATTTAGGAACAGGCCATGTCTCAACTGCTGAGATCTTCTCTAGATCAACAGAAATACCATCTCCTGTGACAACATGTCCAAGAAATGAAACTCTGTCCAAGAAGAACTCACATTTGCTGAGTTTAGCATATAAATGCTCTCCCCTCAAAGTCTCTAGAACAATCCGCAGGTGCTCCTCGTGCTCCTCGTGGCTCTTCGAATAGACAAGTATATCATCTATGAAGACGACCACGAACTGGTCCAAGTACTGGTGGAAGACTCGATTCATCAAGTCCATGAAGATTGCTGGAGCATTGGTCAATCCAAATGGCATGACCAAAAACTCGTAGTGTCCATATCTTGTTCTGAATGCGGTCTTCGGAATGTCCTGCTTCCGTACCTTCACTTGGTGATATCCCGATCTCAGATCTATCTTCGAAAATACCTTAGCTCCACTGAGTTGATCAAACAGGTCATCAATGCGTGGCAATGGATATTTGTTCTTCACTGTCACTGCATTCAAGGCCCTGTAGTCAATGCACATACGTACTGACCCATCCTTCTTCGGTACAAATAATACTGGTGCTCCCCAGGGTGATGCACTCGGTCGGATGAAACCTTTTTCCTCTAGCTCTTTTAACTGTGCCTTCAGCTCGTCCATCTCCTTCTTCGCCAGTCTGTAAACATGCGATGCTATAGGTGCTGCTCCGGGTGCTAGTTCAATTGAAAACTCTACGTCTCTGTCTGGGGGTATTCCTGGCAAATCCTCTGGAAAGACGTCTAGAAATTCTGAAATAATAGGGTGATAGACAACATTGTCCATTGCGAGCTGCATACCATCAAGGATTTCTGTGGATCCTCGGGCAAACTCAAGTTCAGGCTGGCCTGGTACCTTAAAAAGAATGCTTCCTCCAAAGCAGTCGAAGAAAGCGTGGTTCTTGCTCAGCCAGTCCATTCCAAGCACAATATCAAAAGATGGCATAGGAAGGACTAAGAGTTGGGCATTCATCTCTCTGCCACGTATCACTATAGGGCCCGAACTACAAACTCGAGTAACTGGTACAACTCCTCCTCCGGTAAGAATTCTAACACAACTAGATAAAGGTGTAGAAGCAATGTTGTGTTTGGCAATAAAACTAGATGATATGAATGAGTGTGTGGCTCCCGTATCAAATAATGTCACAGCAGGAAAAGTAAAAGCAAGGGTAATACCTGCTATGACATCCACCTCATGATACATGTCATCTACCTCCAAGGCAAAAGCTCGCCCGTTCCTCTGTGGCTGTCCGTGTCCAGTCCTCATATACTGCTCCTCCTGAGTGGGTAGCGGTGGTCCTCTCTGAAATCCTCCTGCTGCTGGGGGTCGAGGTGCTTCCGGTCCGGTCATCTGCTGGGCTGGCTTCGGTGCTGGAAGCGCTAATCTCTGAACTGGCGGTGGAAGTGCCTGCTGCATGGGGCAGTCTTTCACCATGTGCTGTCCAGAGCCACATCTCCTACACTGACCCAAGCGGGTCCGACAATCTCTCTCAACATGTCCGATCCTCCCACAATAATTACATTAGGGTTTCTCCGGAATCTGGTACGGTCCGGCTCTGTGTTGCTGATGCTGCTGTGCTAAGGGACGTCTGATAGGTCCCCCTTGTTGTGTCCTGGCTGGTCCTTGCTGTATCCTTGCTGTTCCTTGTTGTGTCCTCAGCTGAACTCCCTTTCCTCTGCTAATGGTTTCCTGAAATCTGGCCTCTGTCAGTAGCTCAGCGTAAGAGACTCGGGACTGCGAGCTTGTATAATGTTGTAGCTCCTGAGTCAGTCCTCGATGAAATCTCTTAGCCTTAGCCAAGTTATTTGGTATCAAAGCAGCGCCATATTTGCTGAGTCGACTAAACTCGGCATCATACTCGTCCACGATCCGGTTCCCTTGCTCCAAGTGAAGAAACTGATCATACAAGGTGTCCCTGACAGTGTCGGGGAAGTACTTTCCCTCGAAGCACTCCAAGAACTGCTCCCAAGTCTGGTAAGTACCCAACTGGCGCTCCATGGATTCCCACCAGTGATGAGCATTACCATCTAGAAGCGTCCGTACACCCGTCATCCATAGGTCCGTAGGTAACTACGATGCCTCCAGTAGCTTCTGTGTGTGAGTGATCCAGCTGGTAGTCTCATCCGGGCTCTCAGTGCCCTTGTACTGCCTTGCACCCATTTGAACAAAATCCTTTACTGACCCAACCTTAGCTCGAGGTACTGGAGCTAGTGTTTGGGCTGGTACAGTAGCATGTGCAGCCATCCTCTCCAGTGCTGCCAAAAATTCTTGTCTCTGCTCGACTGCCTGCTGCCTCTGCTCGGCTGCCTGCTGCCTCTATTCCTGTATCATCATCTGAAAGAATTGGAACATCTGCGCTTGGCCATCTTGCGGTACTGGGGCAGGTGGAGGGTTCCCAATAGGTGAAGCGGGAAGATCAGATGGAACTGGGGTGTGAGTCTGTCCATCTGGCCCCGGAAGCCTAGGAATCGTTGGGGTCCCTCCTTGAGTCTGACCATTGACTCCAGAAGTTGCGTCACCATCGGCGGCAGTACATCCATTCTGCAAATCCATCTCTCTGCAGTTGATGTACGAAACGATTAAAAAAAGTACAGGAATCAAACAGGATGCTAGTATTAAATAGGAAGGATGAATTTCAATCAAGCGTGGATGAGATCCTTATACTCTATTCCTATTACGCAGGCTTGTTCGGTACAGTTACGTAACCGCGACAATATATTCTCGACCTGCATGGGCCACCACAAAAACATATCACGTCCCAGTCCCAAAATACGTAGGACTAGGAATACGTAACACGCCAGCCGTATGTATACAAACTCTAATATATGGAAACCATATACACACGTACGCTGTACATGAATATCCAATCCACAGTGGTAAATATATGTCACAACAAGTCACACGCAGTTCTATATCTCATCCACAGCACAAATAATGGAATAAAGGAATCAATAAATGAATATCAAAGAAGTAGTCTCAAATAGTAATTTCAAAGTGCAATAGTCGGGTGGAAACAAATCCACTACAAATCGACTATAATAAACTACTAAAGAGAGAAGAGTATAAACTCTAATATAAGAATAAATGTCTAGAAAAGAATAGCATCTAGAATCTCTAAACAGCTGCAATGAATCACATATACTCAGAAGATAAGATCATCTCAGACTGATAAGTAGCGTCAGGTCCAGGTCCATACTCCTGCAGATACTCCTGCTCATCTATATCTGGAAAATGGACCAGGTCCTCAGAGGGACGTAACAACTATACTTAAACACATGCCAATAAAGTACTGAAAATAAACATCCATTGGGGTCGCCTAACCATCTATGTGAATGCAGTTAAGAACACCTTTCCCCACAAGTGAGCTATCTGGCTGAAAACTGGGATTTGGCATGGTTCTCTTTTAAAGATCCAGGGGCCTAAAAGGCACGTCGTCTTTTGAACGCCGGTGGCCCGCCTGATAGTACATAATATATAAGGGTCATCACCACCCGTATCTCCAGCGGAGAATCTGGACGTCACAGAAAAAGTACAAAGGAGCTCAAATGCGGTACTTGTTGTTCTCCCCACCCAATGCTCTAAGCATGTCATGTCCATGACACAATAAACCTCTAATAACCGCCAGGTCTACTAGCATGCAAAGTTTCTATTGGCAGTTATCCCTATCCGCCGCACGACCTATACGTACCGGGGCCAGCCGAGTACGCAAGTCCGTGTCCTACATGTGACTCACACTCGTGTAAGAATAGTGTCATGGCCAATGAAACATAAATGCCTCATGAATATGGGGTAGTCTCATAAAATAGGTCCAATGCATATACATAAGTAAAAACATAGTACGACGACACCGTCGTTGCACCCAAGTTTCCTTGGACGCGCAGTTTATATATAGCAGTTAAAATAAATAAACTAAATAAACAGAAAATAAACATGCATGCCTCATATGGAATGTAAATACAGTACAATGGCAAGGTATACTTGCCTGGCAAGAAATCTGTAAAGTGTACGCGCCCAAATGTCAAGGACACTGAACCTGGAACTAAGGACTCCGAACAAACGTCTCCGAATGCTGAAATAAACATCACCAACGTTTTCGGAATGAGCAAAATAGCTAAAAAACACATCCCTTTCGTCCAATTTGGACACAGGGGCAAAACAGTAATTTCGGACAAAAGTGGGGTCCACGTGTGGCCCACTTTGCACCGAAAAGTGTGCCCAGGGTAACAGTCTCTAAATGGGACAAACTATGGGTCAAACATCTCTAAATATTAATACGAACCCAACGGTATGTCCAAATTTGGATTCCGATGAGCCGAACAAAATTTGGTCCAAAAAGTCAACTGTGGGACCCGCCAATTGACGATCTGGTCAACCGTCTCAGAAATGTGTAAAAATTGGGTCACAGGACCAGCGTGTTACCACGAGTCCAGTGGCACAAGTTTCGTCGCAATCTGATATGCGTGCACAAAATACGTGCGAGTTTCACAAAAGTGGAGACACGAGATGTGCTCACGCGTCCGAATCAGTCCCCACGAATTTTCACGTGTTCCGTTATGCTGTGTGCACCATTTGGTACACTTGGCACACGGCGGGGCGGTCCCGTTTGGCAGGGCGCGCTCCGATCTCCAACTTTTAGAAAACCGGAAAAAGTGGGTGCGCACAGTTTTGTGACGAATATATTTTTGTCCACAGCAACTAATAGCACAAAGTTATTATACAGAAAATAAACTAGTTCATATAATCTACAGGTATCAAAAAGAATCATCGAATTCGGATCTCTGTGGTGGGAGATACGAACTCGACAATATGGGTGGTAAATCTGGAATTCTGCGATTGCAGAATTCTGTCTGCTCGCGCTGACTTGGGCGCTATTTTTCACCTAGGGGCACACGTTTTCCGATGTAGGCTATAAAACAAATACTGGAGAGGGTTGAGGGAAGATCATACCTATAAAAATGGAACAGCGTTTGGTCGAGTGAGTCAACGGAAAAATACGCCGGAGCGAAGGTGCCTCGAGTGGGAAACTGCAGTTCGCGATGTCGGCGTCGACGTGATGGTTGGATGGCTTGGCGGGGCCTCTCTGGTTGCGGTGACGGCTCTAGATGGGAAGGAGAAGTCTGGAGTTTTAGGTTAGGGTTTTAGAGAGCTATTTTATATATATATATATATATATATATATATATATATATATATATATATATATATATATATATATTAAGAAAGAGAGAGAGAGAGAGAGATATGGATTAAGGGGTCCGCGGGTGAATGCAAGTAAAGGGGTCGGGCTCGTTTATTTGTGAAGGGGCGGCTCCCTTGGTGAAGTGGGCGGGTGGACAAAATATGCAGCAAGCTGCTGAAGCAAGTTCCCTTAGGAACTTTAAGTAATATAAGTAGTAACTTATAAATATTATTATTATATTAATTCTTATTTTCTTTTCTTTTCTTTTCTTTTCTTTCTTTATAAAATATATATACATATATATATATATTTGTATATACATATATATATATATACTCATAAGAAAATTTATAGATTAGGGTATTGCACATCGTTAGGCTAGCAACAGCTCAAGGGGTTTCCTACATGGAATAAATTCCGAAAAAATTTCTGATGGTCCCACAAGTCATCTAAGTGCCCGAACACCTAACATGAAATTTATTAAAAATCTATTTCTCCTATTTAGCTCTAATTACTACAATTTAATTAATAATTAATAAATAAAGGGTATATACGATTTTTTTCTAGGAAGGGGGTTTTACAATGATAGTAATCCACAGTTCTATAAATATACTCAATCACAAGCTATAAGAAATAATGTCACGAAGAGAATGGAAAAGAGTTCTATATAAACCAATCACAAAAGTGCAACACAAGTCCTGGGTCTAGATGACCTCACAAAGTCACAAAATAATAAATACAACTCAGTCTCAGTCTGAAACAATAAATACAGAAAAAGTAATCTAAGTATTGGCAGGTAAGATCTCCTCTAGGATAGGCAACTCCTCTGGGATTTCCGGAGTAAAATCTCCCTCTAATCCTGGGCCATAATGAGTGGGGCAATAGTTCTCCCGGTCCTCTGAAAAATGTTATCCAGTCAGGATTGGAGCGAAGTACAAGCACTAACAGCAGTTTCATTAAATTGACAAAAACTATAAACAGTGTAAGAATACAAGATGAGAAGAAACACAGGAAATATAAAGTACTGGAGAAATGAAATAGGCAATAGAGCATCTAGCAATGAACAGTAAATAGTGAATGCTAGAACAATAAGTAGTGAATGCTAGAACAAGTGAATCTGAATAAAGAATAGACATCTAGCTAAGTGTTTGAATTATCAGTTTATTATGTGATCAGCTTGGGACTAGATCAGGCTGGTTATATATGATTAGCTATGATTCTTGTAGGTCAGGCTAACCATATGGTTAGCTATGATGCATGTAGTGGTCAGGCTAATCATATATAACAGCTATAAAACATGTAAATGGTCAGGCTGCACCCGATGTGAGAAGTGGGGTGAGCTATGATGCATGTAAATGTTTGGATATGATCACATAATCTACTAATAGTTCCCCATCCCCCAGCTAGCACGATGGATTTCAATCACGACTCCTCATGATAGGGATCTAGGGTGCTAACTCGTGTATCCATAGTATCGGAGTCAAGTATGTAATACAACTAGATTATAGAAGTAATCAACAAAATAAAAACTGTCAGAGAATGTACTCGCCTGTGGTCCTGAGCAAGGTGTGAGGATCGATGTCCAAAGTGGGATCACAATGACCTAAATAATGAATAATACATCAATACAAGGTTTGAAGTAAACACAAGTTAAACTAGTTCAAATCTAGGTCATTAGACCAAGTCTAAATCAAAATAATCAAACTAGGTCAATTCTTGGTCGAACTAGCTAATTCTAGGTTATATGAGTCCATCTCTAGGATATTGGGTTCATACTCTATGTATCTAGGCTATACTGTAAATTACATTAGTATTAGTTACCTTGGCTTTGAATTAAACCTTGGTACCAACACCAATCTATTCATACCAGCATTCATACCAATACATGATACACCAATCCTATTCTGTACTCAGACACTGGTACACAAGGTACTAGGTTCTAGGATACACACACACAGTCACTGATACACTCTGGTTTCACACCTACACATAGGGACACTGAGAAATAAATTTTTGGGGCACTTGGATACTGGTATACTACACCCACTGCACACCTAAGGCCAAATCTGCATAGTGTACACACACTCTAATATGTATACTGATATATATGCACATGCACACACACACAGGTAATATTTCTAGCTAACCTAGAAATTTCTGAGGCATACACACTGTGGTTCCAGCCACTCAGAACACACAGGTTCTTCTCCCCACTGAACTCACAACAGCTACACACTCTCTTCCCCATACTTACGTAACAACTCCACTGCCTCGATCTTCTGTGGGTTAATCGAGATTCCGTCACCCGATACCACATGCCCAAGAAATTTAACCTTGTCAAGGAAGAATTTACACTTAGAGAGTTTCTCGTACAGCTTCTCCCTCCTGAGAGTCTCTAAGACCAACCTCAGGTGCTCTTCGTGCTCCTCCGGGGTCTTGGAATACACAAGAATATCATCGATGAACACTACCACGAACTTGTCAAGGTACTGGTGGAACACCTTGTTCATCAGGTTCATGAATACTGCCGGTGCATTGGTTAAACCAAATGGCATCACCATGAACTTAAACTGGCCGTATCTGGTCCGAAAAGCTGTCTTCAGCGTGTCTTCTCTCTTCACCTTCACCTGGTGATAGCCTGACCTCAAATCTATCTTTGAAAATACCCTCGCCCCGCTCAACTGATCGAAAAGATCATCTATCCTCGGCAGCGGATATTTGTTCTTGATAGTGAGGTTGTTCAAAGCTCTATAATCAATGTACATGCGCACCGTGCCGTCCTTCTTCGGTACGAATAATACCGGAGCTCCCCATGGTGATGAACTGGATTTGATGAAGCCTTTGTCCTGCAGCTCCTCAACTTGCTTCTTCAGTTCTGCCAGCTCGCTGTTGTTGACTCTATAGACATGTTGTGAAATGGGCTCTGCTCCTGGAACCAAGTCTATAGAGAATTCAACATCTCTGTCTAGCGGCAAGCCTGGCAACTCCTCTGGAAACATCCAGGAACTCCGCTATCAGAGGATGTGGCAGCTCCTCTTTTTCTGTCCTGGCTCCGCAAAATGTGCTCCTCCTTTGTTCCGCTGCTCCTCTGATGACCTCAAACTCTGGCTCTCCTGGTGGTCTAAATAATACTCTGCCTCTATAACAATCTATAGTAGCATGATGCCTACTCAACTAGTCCATTCCGAGTACAATATCATACCCCGGAAGTGGCATGACGAGTAAGCTCACGCTCAACTCTCGGCCTTCTACTGACACCCTCCGGTCCTTGCAGTGATCACAGACTAGGATAATACTTCCACCAGTCATGATCTTGCAAGTCCTAGCTAATGGTTCTGTGTCTAAATGATATCGAAGTGCATAAGATACAGACACAAAACTATGGGAAGCGCCAGAGTCGAATAAGGTAAATGCGGGAATACAATCGAGAAGAACCGAACCTGTGATCAAGTCTCCTGCTAGCTCGATCTCCTCGACTGCCATGGCGTACGCTCGTCCCTGGGGTGCACCTCTCTGCTGCTGATGCTGGGCAAACCTCTGATGTTGCGGTGGAAGTGGTCCCCTCTGTTGTTGGCCTCCTGGTACGGTAGGTACCCTGTCTGGTCCTCTCTGGGCGGCTGCTCCACCCCGACCTGAACGAATGGTAGGGCAATCCCTCAGCTGGTGTGTCGTCGATCCGCAGGACATACATGAGCCCAATCTCTTCCTGCAGATCTCTCTAGTATGTTCTGCCTTCCCGCAGTACGCACACTAGATTGCAGGTTGAGTCTGCCTCTACTTCTGATGCTGAATCTGCCCTCGGGCTGGTGCCTGGTGCTGCTGGTGCTGCTGCTGAAAGGGCCTCTGCTGCTGCTGATAGTGTGGACGCTTGCCCGGTCCCGCACTACTGTTTGCTCCTCCGGAACCATCGCGTCCCCTCTTGGGCCTGAGGTCCAAGTCGTCCTCGGCTATCTGGGCATCCATCAATATGCCCTCGTAGGTAGCTGTGCGACGTCCCGACGTGCGAGACTTGATCTCCCTTGCCAGCCCCTTTCTGAATTTCTGGGCCCTGTCCCCCGGATCTCTAATCATCGATGGCACAAAGCGGCTCAGGCGGCAAAACTCCACGGCATACTCATCGACGGACGAGCTCCCCTGGACTAAGTCATGGAACTGACTCTCCAAAGCTCCCAGGGCAACATCAGGAAAGAACTTCTCCTTGAAGAGCTCCTTGAAAGCTTCCCAAGTGAGTCCCCTGTCAAGGAGTCTCGGCTCTGTGCAAAACCACGTCAAGGCGATGTCGAATATCTGGCTGCCGGCGGCCTCGATCTGAAGAGCCTCCGGAAACTGCGTCAAGCGCAAGTTCCTCTCGATGTCCTCTAGCCAATCATCGGCGTAGAGTATCCCTTCTGTCCCTTTGAACTCCCGAGGCATCATCCTCTTGAAATCCACAATGGTGCCCGGCCTCTGGTGGTGCTGATCAGGATGCTGATGCTGCTGAGTGACTCTCTCCACAGCCTGGAGAGCCACCTGATAAGCATTCTCCATGTTCACCCTCATCATCTCTGTCTGGGCCTGGTGTGCCTCAGCCTGCACCCTCTGGGCCTCTGCCGACGTCCTCTGGGCATCGACCAAGCCCTGAATTAAAGCGAACATCTGTGCTCCATCGACGGGCACACCTCCTGGATACTGAACTGGTGGTGGTGGTGGTGGTGGCTCCGTCGTAGCTATGGGGACCCTCTGAACAGGTGGTGGAGGACCCCCAAATGCTGCAGACACTCCCACATGTACTGGAGATGTAGGAGGTGCTGCGGATGTCTGTCCGGCAAGGCGAGAGGTGGCAGACCTCTCTGACCTGCTCTGGGTCTCCGGGATCTGGTCCTCGGCGGCATCCTGAAGACAGATCGAAGGATTTAATTAAGGCAATAGACACGATATCATCAAGGAAGGACAGTAAATTTCTAAAGGAAAAATCATTAAGAGTAGTATTATAAGAATCAGAAATTCCTAATTGTGATTGAGCATATCCTCGGCCTAATTCCTGTTTCCTAAACAGGCTCGTAGTAATACTCTAAGCGAGCACCACTACGATATCACTCTAATGCGAATCTAGGACTGGACCTGCATGGGCCACCACTAAAAATGTGTCACGACCCGCACCCGAAATTTGGGCATGAGTCGTGGGTACGTCCAGCCTACGCCGCAGCATCGGCGATAGAACGCTGTCTAGGTCTCAATATAATATATATATCCTGTCAATAGTCTCAACTTCGTACGGAGAAAAATGATAGTAATCCACAGTTCTATAAATATACTCAATCACAAACTATAAGAAATAATGGCACGAAGAGAATGGAAAAGAGTTCTATATAAACCAATCACAAAAGTGCAACACAAGTCCTGGGTCTAGATGACCTCACAAAGTCACAAAATAATAAATACAACTCAGTCTCAGTCTGAAACAATAAATACAGAAAAAGTAATCTAAGTATTGGCAGGTAAGATCTCCTCTAGGATAGGCAACTCCTCTGGGATTTCCGGAGTGAAATCTCCCTCTAATCCTGGGCCGTAATGAGTGGGGCAATAGTTCTCCAGGTCCTCTGAAAAATGTTATCCAGTCAGGATTGGAGCGAAGCACAAGCACTAACAGCAGTTTCATTAAATTGACAAAAACTATAAACAGTGTAAGAATACAAGATGAGAAGAAACACAGGAAATGTAAAGTACTGGAGAAATGAAATAGGCAATAGAGCATCTAGCAATGAACAGTAAATAGTGAATGCTAGAACAATAAGTAGTGAATGCTAGAACAAGTGAATCTGAATAAAGAATAGACATCTAGCTAAGTGTTTGAATTATCAGTTTATTATGTGATCGGCTTGGGACTAGATCAGGCTGGTTATATATGATTAGCTATGATTCTTGTAGGTCAGGCTAACCATATGGTTAGCTATGATGCATGTAGTGGTCAGGCTAATCATATATAACAGCTATGAAACATATAAATGGTCAGGCTGCACCCGACGTGAGAAGTGGGGTGAGCTATGATGCATGTAAATGTTTGGATATGATCACATAATCTACTAATAGTTCCCCATCCCCCAGCTAGCACGATGGATTTCAATCATGACTCCTCATGATAGGGATCTAGGGTGCTAACTCGTGTATCCATAGTGTCGGAATCAAGTATGTAATACAACTAGATTATAGAAGTAATCAACAAAATGAAAACTGTCAGAGAATGTACTCGCCTGTGGTCCTGAGCAAGGTGTGAGGATCGATGTCCAAAGAGGGATCACAATGACCTAAATAATGAATAATACATCAATACAAGGTTTGAAGTAAACACAAGTTAAACTAGTTCAAATCTAGGTCATTAGACCAAGTCTAAATCAAAATAATCAAACTAGGTCAATTCTTGGTCGAACTAGCTAATTCTAGGTTGTATGAGTCCATCTCTAGGATATTGGGTCCATACTCTATGTATCTAGGCTATACTGTAAATTATATTAGTATTAGTTACCTTGGCTTTGAATTAAACCTTGGTACCAACACCAATCTATTCATACTAGCATTCATATCAATACATGATACACCAATTCCTACACTGTACTCAGACACTGGTACACAAGGTACTAGGTTCTAGGATACACACACACAGTCACTGATACACTCTGGTTTCACACCTACACATAGGGACACTGAGAAACAAATTTCTGGGGCACTTGGATACTGGTATACTACACCCACTGTACACCCAAGGCCAAATCTGCATAGTGTACACATACTCTAATATGTATACTGATACATATGCACATGCACACACACAAGTAATATTTCTAGCTAACTTGGAAATTTCTGAGGCATACACACTGTGGTTCCAGCCACTCAAAATACACAGGTTCTTCTCCCCACTGAACTCACAACAGCCACACACTCTCTTCCCCATACCTGATACTCAGTTATCCAATACCCCCAAATCTCACTGCCCCTCACTCTCAGAATTCCTTACTCATACACACAGAATAATCTGCACACAGACACAGGTTCACTTACACAGACAGAGTACTGACTGATACACACACACAGGGTCACACATTGTCACTTAGCTAGGTTCATGGATACCTAAACACACTGATACACTGAGGTATTAATTTGCACAGTTTCACACTGCCCTCTCTTCTCACAGAAATTACTGAGAATTCCTCACACACACATGGTTCTAGTTACTGATACACACTCTGAAATCACTCACACCAATTCACACAGGTAAACACCTACACACACAGATAAACACAACACTAATTAATACACAGACACTACTACTCATCTACCTCTCCCCAACATACTGACACAGGATTTAAACTAGCTACTGATACTAAACTACATCCAAACACAGAACACCAACCAATGCATCACAACCTACCTATAAACACATACACATATGCTCAGGTTCTTAATTCCTACTATGCACTCATGTAAAACCCCTATTTCTAAAAAACCGTATTTATTAATTTTTTTATTAATTAATAATTTAATTATGTAATTATGTGCTAAATAGGAGAAATAGATTTTTAATAATTTTTATTTTAGGTGTTCGGGCACTTAGAGGATTTATGGGACCATCAGGAATTTTTTGGAATTTATTTCATGTAAGAGACCCTTTGGACAGTTGCTAGCTTAATGGTGTGCACAAATATATTTTTTAGATTTTTTCTATGTATTTATATATATATGTGCATTTAGGAAATTTATGGAGCAATTATGAATTTTTTAGAATTTATTTCATGTAGGAGACCCCTTGAGCAGTTGCTAGCTTAATGTTATGTATTAGTGTAATTCTAGATTTTTCCTATGAGTGTATACGTATATATAAATATATATATACATATATATATTTTTTATAAGAATTTATTAAAAGAGAATAAAAGAAAAGAAAAGAATGGAAAAGAAAAGAAAAAAAAAAGAAAGGAAAAGGAAAAGAAAAAGAAAAAGAAAAAGAAAAAGAAAAAAAAAGGAGGGACTAAAGTGTAATTAATACAATTCCTTTAGAAATCAACCAGCAGCACACTAGGAATTCCTTCACCACGCGGAAAGGCAGCGAGATATATATATATATATATATATATATATATATATATATATATATATATATATATCTTATTATTTTATAAAACCCTAACCTAATCTCCAGACCTCCTCTTCTCATCTAGAGCCGCCACCGCAGCCAGAGAACCCCGCCAAGCCGTCCAAACCATCCGACGACTCCGACCTCGCGCCCTGCAGAATCTCACTCGAAGCACCTTCGCTCCGGAGTGATTTTCCGTCGACTCGCTCAACCAAACGCTGTTCCGTCTTCATCGGTATGATCATCCCTTAACCCTCTCCAATATTTGTTTTATAGCCAACCTCGGAAAACGTGTGCCCCTAGGTAAAAAATAGCGTCCAAAGTGGACGGACAGACCCAATTCTGGAATCGCAGAATTCCAGAATGACCACCCATATTGCCGAGTTCGTATCTCCCACCACAAAGATCCGAATTTGATGATTTTTTTTGATACCTGTAGAATACCTGACCTAGTTTATTTTCTGTTAAATAACCCTGTGCTATTAGTTGCTGTGGACATAATTATATTCGTCACAAAACTGCGCGCACCCACATTTTCTAGTTTTCCAAAAGTTGGAAAACGGAGCGCGCCCCGCCAAACGGGACCGCCCCGCCGTGTGCCAAGTGTACCAAATGGTGCACGCAGCATAATCGGACACATAAAAATTTGTGGGGACTGATTCGGACGCGTGTGCGCGCCAGAATCAGGTCGTATCCGCGGACACATTTCGTGTCGTAACTTTTGTGGAACTCGCGCGTATTTTGTGCACGCTTGTCAGATTGCGACGAAACTTGCGCCACTGGACTCGTGGTAATGCGCTGGTCCTGTGACCCAATTTTTACGCAATTCTGAGATGGTTGACCAAATCGCCAATTGGCGGGTCCTATAGTTGACTTTTTGGACAAAATTAAGTTCGGCCCATCGGAATCCACATTTGGACATACCGTTGGGTTCGTATTGACATTTAGAGTTATTTGACCTATAGTTTGTCCCATTTAGAGACTATTACCCTCGGTACGCTTTTCGGTGTAAAGTGAGCCACACGTGGACCCCACTTTTGTTCGAAATTACCGTTTTGCCCCTGTGTCCAAATTGGACGAAAGGGATGTGCTTTTTAGCTATTTTGCTTATTCTGGGAACGTTGGTGATGTTTATTTTAGCATCCGGAGACGTTCATTCTGAGGCCGTAGCTTCTGACTCTTGGTGTTGACATTGGGACACTACACCTTGCAGCTTTCTTACCAGGCAAGATACCTTGCCAAATTGTTTACAGTACTTTGTATGCTATTTATATTTCTGTTATTTATTTTATTTCTGTATAGTTCTTGCATGTGTAGTTTTCCTTTCAGTCATTACTATATATTAGATATGTTGACACACACTTGACACTTAGTATCATAGAGGACAATTATTAGGCGTATAGGCTTTTAACCACTCTGGTAACACCGTAGTCATTAGCACGCACTATGGTGGGTCGTGTCCGATGGTCGCTACCCCCGAGGTATGTCGATTGATGGAGTCCGAGGGTCGCTACCCCCGAGGTATGTCGGCTGATGATGTCCATGGACGAGTGCATGAGTTGTGAGGCTTAGATCGAGTAGACTACCCTTGCCCATACGTCGAAAAGTTGTCCTCATTTGCATTCATATAGATTGTCTTGTACAGCGTACTTATTTATTTTCAAATTATATGCATGTTTACTGTATTCAAGTTGGCTCGTATTTTCTGTATCTTGTTACGTCCCTCTGAGGACCTGGTCCTCTGCCAGGTATATCTGCTCTTGAGTATTTGCAGGAGTACGGGCCTGGACCTGACGCATTCCTTTTTGTCGAGGAGGTCATACCTTCTGAGCATCGTTGATTATCTAGCGATGGATTCTTTTCGCTGATGCACTTCTGTCTTCATATTATTTTATATTGGAGATTTTATACTCCTCTCTTATTTTAGTTTTGGATATAGTCTTGGTAGTGGATTTGTCTCCACCCGACTATTATTTTCTGGATATTCAGACTCCTTATTCTAGTTAGTATTTCTTTCTATGACTTGTTGTGTGGATGAGATTAGCATATCTGTGACTTGTGACATTATATATACCACATGTGAGTTTATATTCATATTACAGCGTACGTATGGGTTATGGTTTCCATATATTGGAGTTGCCATATCCATGCGGCTGGCATGCTTACGTGTTCTAGTCCTACGTATTATTGGGACTGGGGCGTGACATGTTTTTGTGGTGGCCCATGCAGGTCGAGTTAGCCGTTTCGGTTACGTAACTGTTCCGAGCGGGCCTGCACCTAGGATTAGACTTTTAGATCTCATCCACACTTGACTATAACTTACCTTCCTTCCAACATGTCCTACTTAAGTTCTTGCATCCTGCTTGATTCATGTACTCTTCTAAATCCTTCGTCCATCTCTTGCAGAGAGATGAATTTGCATAACGGGCATGCCGCCACCGGGGACAATACGTCTCCTGGGGACGACGACCAACCACTAGGAGTGACCTCAACGACACCTCTTTTTCCTGGACCGGATGGACTGACTAACAATCAAATTCCATCAACTCCTTCCACGGTACCTAATGGGACATTTCCAGCTCCACTAGCACCGCAGGATGGCCAGACACAGCTGTTCCAATTCTTCCAGATGATAATACAGGAACAAAGGCAGCAGGCAGCCGAGCAAAGGCAGCAAACAGCAGAGCAAAGGCTAGAATTTCTGGCAGCGCTTGAGAGAATGGCTGCACTAGCCCCTGCACCAACCCAGGCACTAGTTTCAGTACCACAAGCTCAGTTTGGTTCAGTCAAGGACTTTGTGCAGATGGGCCCTAAGCCATATAAGGGTAATGAGAGTCCAGAGGAGACCACGAACTGGATTGCCAATACCAAGAAGTTGTTAGAGGCATCACAATTACCTTCTGACCTATGGATGATAGGCGTGAGGACTCAGTTAGAAGGCAACGCGCATCACTGGTGGGAATCAATGGAGCGCCAGTTGGGTACGTATCAGACTTGGGAACAATTCTTGGAATGCTTTGAGAGGAAGTACTTCCCGGATACTGTAAGGGACGCATTGTACGATCAGTTCCTCCATCTAGAGCAAGGGGACAAGACGGTTGATGAGTATGACGCAGAATTTAGCCGTCTCAGTAAGTATGGCACAGTCCTAATACCTAATGACTTGGAGAAGGCTAAGAGGTTTCACCGCGGGCTGACTCAGGAGCTCCAGCACTACACTAGCTCCCAGTCCCGGATCTCTTATGCCGAGCTATTGACAGAGGCCAGGATCCAGGAGGCCATCAGCAAGGGAAACGGAATTCAACAGAGAAGTCACCAAGGACCAGTAAGGACACAGCAAGGAGGACCCATTCGACACCCTTTGACACGCCAGCAATCAGATAGTGTTGCACCATATCCAACCAAGGAGCTCCGTACTTGTCACTATTATGGTAGGACAGGTCATATTCTAAGAGACTGTCATCGTCGATTGGGGTTGTGCATGATATGTGGATCAAGTCACCATCAAGCCCGAGAATGTCCTAAACAGAACCAGAGACCTATGGCATTGGAATCAGGAACACCGCATACACCCTCAAGTATAGAAGACCAAAGGGACTCACCACTGCTTCTACAGTCTGCACAAATGGAGGGGACTAGACCCCAGTTGAACAACCAAGGACAAGGCCAAGCACTCATTATGACAAGTATGGGAGAGCAGACACAGGAAGCCGTAGATACAGGTACGACCTTTTAGTTATAATTTTCTTTGCATACTCATAACCCCATTGTGACACAAGCTCTTAGATGCACAAATAAATATAGAATTATATATATGGTAGTCTAGCAGTTATGAGGATATATTTCTATTCTATCTAGATGGCATACACACGATGCTAATGGATGACGGGAGTAGCAGTAATAGTATTCTTCCCCTATCCTTATCTCGCCCGCTTGGGTGACTCATCTCCTCCTTTTATATTCATTCCTTATCTCGTGCGTAACTCTTCCTATCATAGTCATATCTTTTGTGCCATTATGAATTGTTTGATATCAACCTCACCCCTATTTTGTTAGTTAAACATAAATGTGTTAGTAATGCTTGATAACTAAGGATGAGTTCTTAATATATATATGCACTATAGCAATATATGTATTCTTTAGTAGTTTAACCCTTAAGTAGCACCATGTAGCCTAATAGAAATTGTTAGATCATTTAAGCTAGATCATACCCCTAATAGTTAGTCAAGACCTTAAGTGTTTCCTAAAACTTAGACTATGCCTAGGAAAGAGTTGAAGGAACTTGTTACGAACTGATGACTATGACAAATCGCTGGCAAGGTAGCGACAGTTGCCGCCAGACGATTATGGTAGAGTAGTCGAATTACTTGCAGCCATACTGGCCAGGTGGCGAGGCAGTATTAGACTATGATACTTGACGGTTATGGAAAAAGTCATAGTTATGAGATTCCAGACAGGTATCCCAAGATTCTCGACCCAATAAATATAATTGCCTTACAATCTAGACAATAGCTTCAAAGAATGTGACTACTAGTAGAATCTTGTAAGTTGGATAGTGTAGACGAGTTAGAGGATGATAGAATAGTGGATGGACCATAGATGAGAAAGTGTTAGAATGGTAGACCATGAGTTTTAGGAGTCCTACTAGATACCAATGTAGTGTAATAGTTATAGTTATCATTATGAATATGGGTTAGTGTCAATTTCGAGGACGAAATTTTTGTAAGTTGGGTAGAATGTAAAACCCCTATTTCTAAAAAACCGTATTTATTAATTTTTTTATTAATTAATAATTTAATTATGTAATTATGTGCTAAATAGGAGAAATAGATTTTTAATAATTTTTATTTTAGGTGTTCGGGCACTTAGAGGATTTATGGGACCATCAGGAATTTTTTGGAATTTATTTCATGTAAGAGACCCTTTGGACAGTTGCTAGCTTAATGGTGTGCACAAATATTTTTTTTTGATTTTTTCTATGTATTTATATATATATATGTGCATTTAGGAAATTTATGGAGCAATTATGAATTTTTCAGAATTTATTTCATGTAGGAGACCCCTTGAGCGGTT
Organism: Iris macrosiphon; assembly: GCA_036927795.1. NCBI lineage: Eukaryota > Viridiplantae > Streptophyta > Magnoliopsida > Asparagales > Iridaceae > Iris > Iris macrosiphon. Next base: position 108,786,698 of record JAYESA010000018.1, read on the forward strand.
GCTAGCTTAATGTTATGTATTAGTGTAATTCTAGATTTTTCCTATGAGTATATACGTATATATAAATATATATATACATATATATATTTTTTATAAGAATTTATTAAAAGAGAATAAAAGAAAAGAATGGAAAAGAAAAGAAAAAAAAAAGGAAAAGGAAAAGAAAAAGAAAAAGAAAAAAAAAGGAGGGACTAAAGTGTAATTAATACAATTCCTTTAGAAATCAACCAGCAGCACACTAGGAATTCCTTCACCACGCGGAAAGGCAGCGAGATATATATATATATATATATATATATATATATATATATATATATATATATATATATATATATATATATATATATCTTATTATTTCATAAAACCCTAACCTAATCTCCAGACCTCCTCTTCTCATCTAGAGCCGCCACCGCAGCCAGAGAACCCCGCCAAGCCGTCCAAACCATCCGACGACTCCTACCTCGCGCCCTGCAGAATCCCACTCGAAGCACCTTCGCTCCGGAGTGATTTCCCATCGACTCGCTCAACCAAACGCTGTTCCGTCTTCATCGGTATGATCATCCCTTAACCCTCTCCAATATTTGTTTTATAGCCAACCTCGGAAAACGTGTGCCCCTAGGTGAAAAATAGCGTCCAAAGTGGACGGACAGACCCAATTCTGGAATCGCAGAATTCCAGAATGACCACCCATATTGCCGAGTTCGTATCTCCCACCACAGAGATCCGAATTCGGTGATTCTTTTTGATACCTGTAGAATACCTGATCTAGTTTATTTTCTGTTAAATAACCCTGTGCTATTAGTTGCTGTGGACATAATTATATTTGTCACAAAACTGCGCGCACCCACATTTTTCAGTTTTCTAAAAGTTGGAAAACGGAGCACGCCCCGCCAAACGGGACCGCCCCGCCGTGTGCCAAGTGTACCGAATGGTGCACGCAGCATAATCGGACACGTAAAAATTCGTGGGGACTGATTCGGATGCGTGTGCGCGCCAGAATCAGGTCGTATCCGCGGACACATTTCGTGTCGCAACTTTTGTGGAACTCGCGCATATTTTGTGCACGCTTGTCAGATTGCGACGAAACTTGCGCCACTGGACTCGTGGTAACACGCTGGTCCTGTGACCCAATTTTCACGCAATTCTGAGACGGTTGACCAAATCGCCAATTGGTGGGTCCCACAGTTGACTTTTTGGACAAAATTAAGTTCGGCCCATCGGAATCCACATTTGGACATACCGTTTGGTTCGTATTGACATTTAGAGTTGTTTGACCTATAGTTTGTCCCATTTAGAGACTGTTACCCTCGGCACGCTTTTCGGTGCAAAGTAAGCCACATGTGGACCCCACTTTTGCCCGAAATTACCGTTTTGCCCCTGTGTCCAAATTGGACGAAAGGGATGTGCTTTTTAGCTATTTTGCTTATTCTGGGAACGTTGGTGATGTTTATTTCAGCATCCGGAGACGTTCATTCTGAGGCCGTAGCTTCTGACTCTTGGTGTTGACATTGGGACACTACACCTTGCAACTTTTTTACCAGGCAAGATACCTTGCCAAATTGTTTACAGTACTTTGTATGCTATTTATATTTCTGTTATTTATTTTATTCATGTATAGTTCTTGCATGTGTAGTTTTCCTTTCAGTCATTACTATATATTAGATATGTTGACACACACTTGACACTTAGTTTCATAGAGGACAATTATTAGGCGTATGGGCTTTTAACCACTCTGGTAACACCGTAGTCACTAGCACGCACTATGGTGGGTCGTGTCCGATGGTCGCTACCCCCGAGGTATGTCGATTGATGGAGTCCGAGGGTCGCTACCCCCGAGGTATGTCGGCTGATGATGTCCATGGACGAGTGCATGAGTTGTGAGGCTTAGATCGAGTAGACTACCCTTGCCCATACGTCGAAAAGTTGTCCTCATTTGCATTCATATAGATTGTCTTGTACAGCGTACTTATTTATTTTCAAATTATATGCATGTTTACTGTATTCAAGTTGGCTCGTATTTTCTGTATCTTGTTACGTCCCTCTGAGGACCTGGTCCTCTGCCAGGTATATCTGCTCTTGAGTATTTGCAGGAGTACGGGCCTGGACCTGACGCATTCCTTTCTGTCGAGGAGGTCTTACCTTCTGAGCATCGTTGATTATCTAGCGATGGATTCTTTTCGCTGATGCACTTCTGTCTTCATATTATTTTATATTGGAGATTTTATACTCCTCTCTTATTTTAGTTTTGGATATAGTCTTGGTAGTGGATTTGTCTCCACCCGACTTTTATTTTCTGGATATTCAGACTCCTTATTCTAGTTAGTATTTCTTTCTATGACTTGTTGTGTGGATGAGATTAGCATATCTGTGACTTGTGACATTATATATACCACATGTGAGTTTATATTTATATTACAGCGTACGTATGGGTTATGGTTTCCATATATTGGAGTTGCCATATCCATTCGGCTGGCATGCTTACGTGTTCTAGTCCTACGTATTATTGGGACTGGGGCGTGACAACTCACCCCTCACTGATGCACAGCCACACTCTCAGACACTCTGACACACAGAAATCTGATACTCCATATGACACTCAAACACAACCCAACCTACACTATACCTGCACTTAACTTCCTTACTGAAAGCATATGCACACATAATGGGATACTAAGACACACACACTGGTGTTTACACAGGCACTCACTGAGAATACACATACCCAGATGCATCACCTACACACACTGATCCAAGCCATCATCAGCCCTTCAAAACCCCAACCCGATACTTACCTGCTCTCAATACTGGTACTCAGATATATCTAACTGAACTGAAACCCAACACAGTCCCAAAGACCCGACTGTGCACACTGGTTCACAATTTCCCAACTGTGCACAGAACTCACCTCTAATGCACAGGAAAACCAACAAATAGCTAAAACATAGGCAATTGTATTATGTATATAGGTCTATAAACCAAAACATGCATAAATTCGAATACCTTAGATGGATGAACCCTAAATGAACATTTCATCGAACACATGCAGTGCAGAAAAACAAATTTACATACAAACCCATAAATTCCTAATCCAAACCCTAAGAACCGAGATCTAAACCATACATTGAGAATGAAATCGGTCCACTAGCAAACCTCTAGGGTTAGGATTCACGAAAATTGGGGAAAACCAATGTAGGTCACCAAAACCCTAGAATTTCCTAGGTCTTCATGTAGGAACTACGAAATCGAGATCCATACAACAAAGAGGGTTTCCTAATGGCAATAATCAACAGAAAACAGAATATAATTGAATAAAAATAGGGTTTTACCTATAGGGAGATGGTTTCCCTATGAAAGTTCTTCTTCCCCAAGGTTCCTTGACCCAAGCTCCTTGCTTCCCTTTTCTTTGGAGGAGGAAGATGGAATCCTAGGGTTTGATTCCGAATTTGGGGTAGGAAAGTGGTTTTTCTAATGGAGGCTAGGGTTTCCTTTCTTCATGAAGGAGAAAAGGGTTGAGGGTGGCTCCCTTTTATATTAAAAGCTAGGTTAGTGTTTCTAATGCATAAGTTTAGGTTAAACCCCCATGTTAGGTCATGCAGAACTCTATTAGCTCAGGTTAGGGTTTTCTAGGGTTTGAGGTTCAACCCTAAAGTTGGAATTCTAGGGTTTGTCTAGAATTTGGGTTTCAAACTAGGGTTTAGTCCTTAGGGTTATAGTCCTAATGATTTCTAGGGTTTGACCTAAACCAAACACAACTAACAACATATAAATAGTTTTAAAAACTCAGCAGATTAATTAAATACATAATTATTCAAAATAGTAAAATTACATAAATGCCCTTATCTGGAAATGTGGTAGTGACAGAGGCTCTGAGGAGTATCAGAGCACATGTTCGGACAGGATTATCATAGGACTTCACTATTGTTGATGATGGATCGTTGCGGCACGGTACTAGGATATGTGTACCAAGTGGGGAGCTGCTCGAGGAGATTTTACAGGAGGCGCATCGCTCTTAGTACTAGATGCATCTAGATGGCAATAAGATTTATCGAGACCTGAGGGAGCACGTATGGTGGTATGGTATGAAGTACGAGGTAGCATACTTCGTATCGAGGTGTTTAGTGTGTCAGCAGGTAAAGGCGGATAGACAGAGGCCAAGTGGATTTCTTTAGCCTTTACCTATCCCAGAGTGGAAGTGGAAGCATGTGACTATAGATTTTGTTTCGGGGCTTCCGCGTTCTCCATGAGGAAGAGACACAATTTGGGTCATAGTAGACAGGTTGACCAAATTAGTCCACTTCTTACCATTCAAAGTAGGTACGTCGACGGAGAAGCTAGCAGAGATGTATGTGCGGCAAATTGTTAGATTATATGGGGTTCCTGTGAGCATCTTCTCAGATCGGGATAGTCGTTTTATATTCCACTTCTTGAGGAGTTTGCAGGCTAGCTTGGACACTCAGCTCAAGTTTAGTACTATATATCACCCCCAGACAGATGGGCAGTCGAAGATGACTATTCAGACTCTCGAGGATATGCTACGCACTTGTATTTTGGATCTCAGAGGTTCTTGGGATCTACACCAGGTAGAGTTTTCTTAAAACAACAGCTACCAAGCCAGTATTGAGATGTCACCATTCGAGGCTCTATACGGACTGAGGTGTCGCACACCGTTATCTTAGGATAACGTCAGAGAGAGAGCATTGTTGGGACCAGAGATAGTCGTGGATGCAGCGGAGAAGGTGAAACTCATCAAAGATAGACTTCGAGTGGCGCAGGTCAGACAGCGACATTGGGCCGATAGTCACCGTAGACCCTAGGAGTTTGAGGTATAGATTTTGTTAAAATTACTTGTGATTGCTTTGTTTTAGATTGCGTGTTAAGGTTGTATTGTTCTAGGTTGGAGATTTGGTGTTCTTGCGGATTTCTCCGATACAGGGATGATTCATTTTGGTGGAGGCGGAAAGCTTAGTCCACGGTACATCGGACCTTTCGGTATTCTTGAGAGGGTCGGTACAGTGGCCTACAGGCTAGACTTGCCGCCTGTACTAGAGGGAGTACATGACGTGTTCCATATGTCACAGCTGAGAAGGTACGTGACAGATCCTAATAACGTACTAGATCACTCGGAGATCAAGGTTGGTCTGACTCTCAGCTATCCTGAGCGGCCCGTAGAGAATTTGGATCGCAAGAAGAAGGTATTGCGGTACCAGACTATTTTTTTGGTTCATGTTGCATGGAGACATTCATGGAGACATCACTCTCCAGCTGAGTCAACCTGGGAGAGGAAGAATGAAATGTGCGAGCAGTACCCGTATTTCTTCGAGCCTTGAGTTATTGTTCTTATTGTTCTAATTATGTTCTGGTGCTAGTTTAGTTCAATTTTGAGGACAAATTTTTTTTAGGAGGGTAGACTTGTCACTACCACATTTCTAGAGTAGGGGCATTGTTGTTATTTACAATATTTATATATATATATATATATATATGGTGTTTATAGTTACATAATATGTATAATGTGTTGTGTTATTAGTATTAAGAAAGATGGGTTAGTGGACTAGACTTGATGTGACCATTAGACTCAACCTTAGACTAGATATTTTGGGATCCACTAGTTAATCCCCTTTCATTTAATTAGAAAATTGTTAAACCCTTACTTGGGATAAAAACCCTACTTACTGAATGACTCTTCATGAAAAACTATTGAGGGCAAATGAGACATTGTGCATTAACTAAACCCTAGACTAAGTGGTCAGCCCTATATAGGAGAGGGGGAGCCTCCCTCAAGTGCATTCATTGTTCATGAAACCCTAGAAGTAGTTCTTTCCCAAACCCCTTCTTTTCTCCACTAAATTTCAGAAATTTAAACTCTAATTTCTCTCATTTCCCTTATCTAAGAAGCCTAGAAGCTTAGGTCACAAGGAGCATTGGAGAAGAAGAGGCTTGGCTAGAGAACCCTTGACTTTGCATTGGGAATCCATCTTCCAATAGATAAAAATTTGAAATCTCTCTTTTAAATTCTGTTTTCATGGTTTTGTTAACCATTAGGAGCCCACCAATGGTTTAGGTATACCCACAAGGGGAGAGAATGAGCTCTACTAGCTTCCATCATGATTCCTTTATGGTGTTGTGTGCATATTTGGGATTTTGTGATAGTGGGTGTATTTTCTCCTATATTTTTACGAAAACTAATTTTATTAGATATATATGGATATATTTGATATGTGTACATGCCATTGCTTGTATATTTAGGGTTTTGACATGTGGTTGATGGATTATCATGACACTAAAAGAGAGTATCCTATAGGTGTCCTCAAGGTGTTTGAGGAAATGACTACTAGGGGGTATTTTGTGTATAATTAACACAATTGGTAATATATGTAAATATATCTATATGTGTTAATATTTGTGTTAGTGTGTACTAGTATATTTGAGTGTAGGGGTGTGCATTAGATGGGGTTATGTATGTAGCAGAGGGGGGGAGTGATTTGGCTGACCAATGAGAATCAGTAAGCATGAGGTTGAGTGACAATAGGCATGTGTGTTTAGGGAAGGTGATGGTATCGAGTTTCCTATTGCACAATAGCTCGGGTCCTTAGGGATAGGGTATAGGAGCAAGTAGAGGACTGCATCAGTTTAAATTTGGTGAACAACAACTTAACATTTCACATGAGGTGTATTGGAACTATGTTTCAGTGAGTGTGCAAGGGGTGATCCTACTTGAGTGCCAGTGTAGGTGTGTTTGTGACCAGCTAGGCAGTGTATAGATTTCATACTTGTATGTGTAGTCGGGTTAGGCCATAGCAGCAGTGCCATCAGGACACTATGGTTAACTAATACCTGATGGCAGTAAGTTCATAGTACAGGGAAGCAAGTTACAGTTGATTTGAGTTTAGGTAATCACCTAGAAATTCTATACCTATGAGTGTATGTATGTAATTCATTCATTTGGTTATGTGGTTTGGCATGTATGGCAAACTGATATGAGATCTAGACTGGGTATCACTTCATGACATAATACTTATTATAGAGAACCTACTTTTTTTAGTTATCAGTGATAATGTGAGGTTTAGTGTGAGTATCAGACATGTAACTGATGCTATAGTTTAGCCATTGTTTGGGGATTAGTGTAATGGGGGAGATCGAGTATATAATAAGGGAAAAAGTTGGTTTCTGATACACTATAGTGGATCAGTCCACAATGAGTGTTGTGATGATTATATATGTGTGTGTGTCAGTATTGTCCAGTTAGTAGTGTAGGACCACGTCTGTGCTGTGTCACTAAGGCATGGTAGGTGCAGTATAAAAATCAATAGGGGAGCATCAGTGCCACTGATGCATAACTGTGAGCACAGTGTGAATAAACGTGTATGCTTGGCTGTCATGAGGTGAGGATGGAGTGCCTAAGGGTGTGTGTGGTACACACACAATGTGTATGGAGTTCGTTAAAAACTAATGTGTGTAAGTATCTATATAGATATATATATATATATAACTACTTATGTGTGTTTATGAGTTTACATTTATATGAGAGTATCTGTGTGCAGAATTGGTCCTAGGTTGGATCTGGTTTCAGTCTAGATGAGGGAGAGTGTGTAGGTAGGAGAAGCTCAGGTATGCTGCCACAAAGGAGAGTGTACATTAGTTGCACGCGAAGTAACTGCAGTATCTGCAGTTTAGTACCAGTATGCAATGGAGCATGGTGCATTGTAGGAAGGGTGACACTATATGTTGTTAGTCTGAGGAAACTGTATTTGGGTGCTAGTAGTACAATAAACTGCTAGTATCATCATGGTAGTAGCTATTGTAGGCAACACGGTATCAGAGTAGCAAGTTGTTGTTGCAGTATGCTATAGTTGATGTTGTTGATTAATTAGTTAGTGTGGGGTTAGGATATCTGATTTAGTGTATATCAGTGAAAAACTGCCAATGCAGTTGGTATTTGAGTGGAGGTTTCAGTAATAGGATACCAAGTGCAATAGGTTAGATTTTAGTGTGGGTAATAACATATAATACATGATAGCAACTAGAATTAGATAAGTACTAACTAGCATTATTTAGATGTTAACTAATATAGCTGGAAGACATAAGTACCAGCTAGGTAATAGCTAGTAGTAGTCTATTATCGACTTATAGACCTTGTTAAGACATAGTCAACCTAGTATGGACTCAGTTATGGCCTAGAAACACCATACTTAACTAGTTTCACGTGTTTATCTTTCCAGACACCATTTAACATTGATATCTTATATTAGGCCATTGTGACTCCATTTTGGACATCGATCCTCATTCGTTACTGAGGACCGCAGGCAAATATATTCTCTGACAGTTTTTATTATTTTGATCATTACTATAATTCTAGTTGTAGTGTATACTTGATTCCGACATAGTGGATACACGGACTAGTATCTTAGATACCTGCCATGAGGAGTCGTGATTGGAATACATCGTACTAGCTAGGGACAGGGAATTATTAGCAAGTTATGTGATCATACTCCACCTTACATGCATCATAGCTCACCCCACGTATCACATAGGGTGTAACTTGACCATTTACATGCCTCAAAGCCTGTTATATATGATTAGCCTGACTTTTGCTCACTTCATAGCTAACCATATGGTTAGCCTGACCTCACATGTATCATAGCCAATTATATATAATAATCCTGATCTAGTCCAAAGCCGATCATATAGCAAACTGATATTTCATGATACTTAGCCAGTATTTCTATTTCTTGATCTAGTATATTCGTTGCTAGTACTCACATACTTCTGTTTTACTGCTAGTTAGTTCCATATGATGATTACATGTCTCTCCAGTATTCTTTATTTTTCAGTATTTATTTCATCATGTATTTTCTTTCATTGTTTTATAGTTTTTATCAATATAATTGAAATTATTGTTACTGTTTGTGCTTCGCTCCAATCCTGACTGGATAACATTTTCAGAGGATCTTGAGGTTTTGTGTCTTACCCATTATGGCCCAGGAGTGGATGGTGATTACATCCCGGAGATTCTAGAGGAGCCACTCCACATAGAGGAGACACCACCCGTAGTTGATATCACTTAGCCTAGTTTATTTATGTATTTGATTGTTCAACTTTGAGATTTGGTTTGTATTATGTTGAGAACTTATTTATGTTGAGATTGCTAGACTCTAGACTTTGTTATTTGATTTGTGTTCTAGATTTATGTCAAAACTTCTTTATATCTTTTCATATCTTATATTGCCATTTACCTTCTTATAGTTATTGTGATTGAGTATATTAAGAATTGATGATCATATGCTTATTCATTGTCCTCCTTATGGAGTTGAGATCATTGACATGTTATGTTGTGAGTTGTGTTAGTATTCTTGAGACCTAGACGGCCTTCTACCACCGATGTTATGCCGTAGGTTGGACGTACCCACGGCTCATGCCCAAATTTCGGGTGCGAGTCGTGACACAACCCAAACACTTTCCTGAAGCATTATTATAGATAGTGAATCTGCCTACTCCTGATGGCAATGTCAAAACTGGAGATTTCGTCAACCTCTTCTTTAGCTCTCAAAGCGTCCTGATTCTCCTCAGTCCAGACAAACTCCATATCCTTCATGGTCATCCTAGTTATCGACTCTACAATCCTAGAGAATTCCTATGCAAACCTCCTGTAATAATCTGCTAGTCCCATAAAACTTTTAATCTCTGCCACTGAACTCAGATTAGTCCACGACTCCACTACTGAAATCTTCTTCGGTTCGGCTGAGATCCCATCACATGTGATCATATGCCTAAGGAATTCAACATTGTCAAAGAAGAACTCACACTTTGAAAGCTTGCCATAAAGCTTCTCCTTCCTGAGAGTCTCCAGAACTATCCTCAGATGCTCCTTATGCTCCTCCGGGGTCTTCGAATATATCAGAATATCATCAATAAATACCACTACAAACTTATCCAGATACTGGTAGAATACCTTATTCATTAGATTCATGAATACTACCAGGGCATTGGTCAACCCAAATGGCATTATTATGAACTCAAACTAGCCATACAGGTTCAAAAAGCTATCTTCAGAATATCTTCATTTTTAATTTTCACCTGGTGATAAACTGACCTCAAGTCTATATTCAAAAATATCTTTGCTCGCTCAACTGATCAAAGAGATCATCAATCCTCGGCAGCGGGCATTTGTTCTTGATAGTGAGATTGTTCAAAGTCCTACAGTCGATACACATGCGTACCAATCCATCCTTCTTCGATAAAAACAATATCGGAGCACCCCATGGTGAAGAAATGGATCGAATAAAGCCTTTGTCCTTCAAGTCATCCACCTGCTTCTACAACTCTGCCAGTTCGCTGTTGTTAACAATATAGACATACAGAGATATCGACTCTACGTCTGGCACCAAATCTTTAGAGAACTCAACATCTCGGTCTAGCGGCAAACCCGACAACTCCTTTAGAAAAACATCCATAAACTCTGCTATAAACTGATGTGACAACTCCTTCTCTTTCACCATGGCTCCACAGATGTCATCCTCGCCCTACTCTGCTGCTCCTTTGGCAATCTCAAACTCTGGCTCTCCTGGAGGTCGAAATAAAACTCTACCTCTACGATAATCTTTACTAGCATGGTGCCTACTCAACCAATCCATCCCGAGTACAATGTCGTAGCTAGAAAGTAGAATTTTGAGTAAGCACGCACTCAACCCCGACCTCTTATTATAACTCTCCGATCCTTGCAAACATCTCTGACTAGGATAATTCTTCCCTCAGTCGTGATCTTGCAAGTCTTAGCCAAAGGTTCAGACTCTAATCGATGCTTAAGAGCAAAAGATACATATATAAAAGAATAAAAAGAACCAGAATCAAACAGAGTATAAGCTGGAATAGAATCAAAGAGAACTGAACTTGATATAAAATCTTCGACTGGATCCTCCACCTCAACTGCCATGGTAAAAGCTCACCCTTGTGGTACAAATCTCTACTGGTGGTGCTGGATAAAATGCTGCTGCTGCTGAGTCTGTAAAGGAGGTCCCCTTTATTGTCTCGCAGTTGGTATCGCTAGTTCTTTTTATGCAGGTGCTGCTCCCTGGCCTGCTCGAACTGGAGCCACTAGACACTCCCTCAACTGGTAGCCTGGCTCTCCGTAATAAAGGTACACTTAAAGCCTCTTCCTACAAACCCCATATATATCCAATCTTCCCATAATAAGTTTACTGTGGGGCCTGCTGTGTTGGTCTCGGGACCTAGTGTCACGACCCGCACCCGGTTTAGGGGCACGAGAGCGTGGGTACGTCCAGCCTACGCCGCAGCATCGGCGGTAGAACGCTGTCTAGGTCAAGTACTATCTAAACAATCTCACGCTAGTATCCAACTCCATAAGGAGACGTGGATATCATAAAATAAATCTAGAAATACTCAATCACAACTACAGCACGATAGGAAATGAATAAATAAGAGAATACAACACAAGTCTAATGACACAAAAAAATCATACCTGCAATCTGTAACATCCAATCCCCAAGTGTATCAGAAACCAGTCCACTAAGGTCACAGTCTGGAAAAATATTTTCCAGTCAGGAAGGAGCAAAGTACATCTCTAAATAGCAGTTCTATATAAATGACATAAACTATGTAGCAGTTCTAGATGGAAATATACCAGATGCATGTATAGGTACGAGAAATGTATAATAAGAGAAATACTGGAAATACTGTAAGTAAATGCAGGAAAGAACAATTTGTCAATGAGCAAAGAATCCTATGACTAAGTGTGTGAGTACTAGCTTTAACATGTGATCGGCTTGGGATCTTGATCAGGCTGGTTACATGTGATTAGCTATGATTCACGAAGGTCAGGCTAACCGTTGGTTAGCTATGATGCATGTATAGGTCAGGCTAATCACACGTAACAGCTATGAAGCATGGAGAGGGTCAGGCCGCACCCGACGTGAGATGTGGGGTGAGCTATGGTGCATATAAAGTTGGGTATGATCACATATCTACACTAAAGTACTCCCCAAAACCCCGACTGGTATAGTAGATCCAACCATGGTACGCTATGGCACGGGATTCCCTAGGAAGGTAGCAAATCTCCCCGGGAATCAGTGTCTGTACATGCACAAGATAACAAGAAAAATAAGTCTTGTACAAGCTACACCATGAATAAGGAATAACATCTCATGACGAGACCCGTGTATACCAATCCGTGTAACCAATGTGTCAAGAACATGGATATTTACACTAGATACAGTGAACATAGGAGATATCATAAATTAGAAACTAATCAGAGAATGTACTCGCCTTGGGTCCTTAGCTGTTAATACCAAATGTCCTGTCCCAGAGTATCGTCTGGAGAATCCGACAGTCCTATAAACATATAACAATATCACTTGTATCAGATGCTACACTAACACAATAGCAATACCCTGGCCTCAGGGCTATGCCAGGCATGACTCTAGTCAACCAGGGTCATCCAGTAGGGATACGTATATAAATACACATATTATTAATTATCATTAATACTTACAATATATACACATGCACCAATTTAAATGTATTTACAATATATATATTTGATTTATACTAGTTGAACATTATATATGTATACTCATACATATGTTAAAATACATTTTAAAATATATATATAAGTATATATATATATACCAAAATAATTATATATATATACTAAAATATATATACATAGATACCAAATTAATTACATATACTAGAATACGTATTTACATATATAAATCATTTCGAAATTATTTGAACAATAATTGTTAAAACTTCCTTTCGAACAAAATTACACTTAAGAGTTTATTTATAAAAATCTAGAATTTATGTAAAAGCCAATATATATTTTTATATCTATAGTAAAATTGGTCACCAACCCAAATGAACAAATTTTGATCTTATTTTTATTATTGAAACTATATATATTTTTAAATAATAATATAACCCAAAATTATTATAGTTTTTCACAAAAAATCAAAATCCTTATATTTATTACATAAAAATAAACTAATTTACATAACTAGCTATTCATATTTAATTACTAAACTAATTACAGGAATTTACTAAACTAATTACATATAACTAATTGATTAATTAACTACTGATTAAGAAACAATCAATTAAACTAAACTATATAAATTAACTAATTAAATTAACTAAACCAAACTATATAAATTAACTACTGATTAAGAATTAATTACTAATTAAGAATATAGTTACTGATAAAAATAATTAACTGATAAAAATAACTAAACTAATTATAATTAAACTAATTAAAAATAATTAACTGATAAAAATTTAATTAACAGATTAAGAACTTAATTACTGATTAAGAACTAAGTAATTGATCAATCTAATATATATACTTAACCTAAATCCCCAAATGTATACAGAATGAAGAAGGAAGGGGAAGAGCTCACGCTGGGGGTTTTCCCGACGTCGGCGCGGTGGGGTTCCGTCGTCGACATGTATATATTTAGTGGTATTAATTAACCGATTAATTAATTAATCCACTGATTAATTATAACTAAACCAAACTAATTATATATATTAATCTAATTATATCATTACTAAACTAATTTAATTACCAAACTACAGTCTCTGTTCGAAGAAAGGGAAAGAGAAAAGAGGGAAACTCACGAAGGGGTGGGCTTCCGGCGGGGTCTCGTCGTCGGTGCGGTGGGGGTTCGGCTCGAGGAGGCGATCGACGGCTTCGAGGCTCAAGAGCGGCGGCGTCGACTGGATCTGAGGCGGTGGCGGCAGCGAAGCTCGGTCTCGCGGCGGCTTCGTGGCGGCGGATCTGACCCAGCATCAACAGGACGGCGGCGACAACGGCTCCGGTGAGGAGAGCGGCGGTGGATCTCGACTCGACGCGGCGGTCGACGACTCGACGAGGCTCGACGCGGGTGAGGCATGGCCACCGGCGGTAGATCTAGGTTAGGGTTAGGTTTTTGGGATTTCTGGGTGGATCGTGTCTGTGGATCGTGTCCGGGGCAGGACACGTTGGGTTGCTGTACTGTGGACGTGTCCGGGCTGGACACGAGGGTGGTGTACTATACAGGGATGGACGTGTCCGGGTGTTGGACACAGGGTTGGGTGTACAGGTATTGGGTGGACGTGTCCGGGTGTGTCGGACACGAAAAAAAATCAGGTTGTAATATTGTAACCGGACACAGGAAATGAATGGATACGGTGGGACACCCGGGGTCGGACCCGAGGCCATCACGGCTGACACGGTGATGCTGGACACACGGACACTGGCACACAAAATGGTGGTGGCTTTGGCTTTGTGGGGATTTGTGAGGGCTAGCTAGGATTTCTAGGGAGTTGTGATGAGGGACTTAAATAGGGAAAGAGTTGTGGGCTAAAGGGTGCGGGTTGGCCCAATAATGAATGGCCCAGATCATAATTAAACGGGTTTTTCATGTGGAAAAATGAGGGTGTGAATGGGAGACGGTAAACAGTAAATTAAATAGAAAAGAAATTTAAGAAATGTTTTTAAGAGGCTTTCAAAGGCTAACTGATTAAATTAGCTACTAATTAACCTCATTTTGCAAAATCCTAGAAAATATGTAATTTGTTTATTTACTATTCCAAAATGGATATGAAATTTTATTATGAAAACAACTAGTCCTATAATAATTTCATCAAATAAATAATTTTATGATTTTAAGCCAATAAACATTTGAAACTAGAAAAATATATATATTATTATTTATTTATTTATTTTGTAATACATCGACATTTAGAAAAAATGATTTTTATAAAAGATTTTTAAATAACCTTCTACAATCAAACATTGTTTAAAAATCAAATAAAATTTCAAGGAGAAAATATTTTATAAACTTGATATTTTTTAAAATAATTTAAAATCTAAATATTTCGGGAATTTGGAAATCGAAGGTTACAAGTCTACCCACCTTAGAAAAATTTCGTCCTCGAAATTTAGGATTCTCAATAATTGCCTTTACTCATCATATTATTTCTATCAAAATTTAAATTTCAAACCAATTAATCATGAAGTAATTCCATATTGCTATTTCACAACCTTTCAAAATTCTATATCATCATATTCCGGAAAATCTTCAAGTTTTAAAATCAAATTCAAATTTTTTTTTTTCATAATCTCCTCCAAAATTTAAGTTCGTATCTAATTACTCAAGGATTTAATATCCTATCCTCCAATTGAATTCCAATTAATGTATATTTATAACATTTAAAAATCTGTATCCCAAATTTAAATTTTAAACACTCATCAATCATCTTACTCCTCTAACTCAAATTCAATTGATGCTTTTTCCAATCTAACTCCTCGTCCCAAGAATTTAATTCGACACTATTCCATTTACGATTTTATTTCCTGATTTTCTTTTCCTCAATACTCAACGATGCGATGCTTCCAGAATCTTTAATGCAGCATTTATAATATATAAAATTTCTATCTTGCAATCAATTAGATAAAATGATAATCTCTCAAATTTTTAATAATCAATTCAATCATACCAAGACCTCCTTAAAATTTATAATCCTCAAATTTTTGGCTTTGTGAATTTCTTAATTCTCCCTTTAAGTTAATGTTTGTCCTCGAATTTCAATCATACCTCGATTTTCATAAATCAATGATTCATCAACTCCGTTATAACAACCCCTAAATTCTTTATTTAAATTAATGCTCATCCACAATTTAGTCATCTTGTCTATTTTTGTCAGTCATAACCTCGTCATAGATCTTTGCTATGGTCAAAATCCCAATGATCATGGTTTAAGAAAACTCTTCCTACAGCCATGCAATTTAAGAAAATATATAGGTCATGTATCTTTTGTCATGGTATTCCAGTCTCTGTTAGGATGTACTACTAGTTATATTCTAACAAGAAAATCATGTATATGAACTACAACACTAAGGAAATCAATCAATCGAAAGACGAAAAAAGGAACATTAGGAGGGAAGAAAGAACATGCTAACATTTTGCTTGTAGTATCTACTATCTCTAACAAACACTTAACTCTAGCATACTCACTAACAAATTCTTATTTCTGGTACACTGGTACCCATATCAACTAGTCATTTATCCACAAGATCCATGAATATATCCATATTGCACACACATGTCTATTAATACCAAAATCTGATACCAAGAACCTCTAATATAACCATGGTTCAATAATGCATCTAAGTTTGATACCTCTATTTCTTTAGTACCATACCCCTTGTCAGTTCCCGTTCCTACTATAATTGTTCATACTAGTCGTTCTTATCACTCAATACACGTCAAGTGCAACACCGTACTAAATACTGCTCTTTCCAATACAACTTTAAATGGACACCCAAATCAGTCTGCGGTGCCATCTCAATCCTGCTCAAGTTATCAGATCCTTATACATGTATATCATCTACTCATATATTAATATTAATATTTCTCATTTACCATAAATTTAATTCTCAAAAATAATCATCAAGGTTTAACTTCTCGATCAACTTAAAATAAATGCATATGCCTCCTCAAAGTCAGATACTCAACATCGAATAAAATTTTAATCACTTCTAAAATTCTTTGTAGCCTTGACCATTTTTATTGAATCAATATTTGAAATCCTCAAAATTTAATGACGTAATCTCAACTCCTCAATTATTCTAAAATAAAATTTTATTTCCACCTTTTTAATTTATAACTCCACAAAGGTACATATCAGTGCTCTCGGTCTCTAATACTCAAGGTGCACTCAATGCATCTAGTGTCTATAATTTTGTACTAAAATTGTACTGCCTGAATCACTTGTACTATTACCTCCAATGATCAAAGTTATTATCACCTGTATTTTCTTTCATGATTTCAATTTATGTCAACTGGTATATCATTTAATTATCATCACACAGAGTGCTTACTGTTATTAACGTTATTCTCGACTAATCCTCGATATAGAATTATTAGCACTCTTGGTATTATATCACTAGCTGCATTAATGGATTATCTCATCAAGCTCATTAGAACTCATGATCACCTGTATCCTCTATAACACTCATGTTTCTTTACTCTCATGGGTATGTGTATGGTTCCTCATCTCGATGGTTGTATGTGTATTTCCTTTAATCCTTTAAAGCCTATTAAACTAATCCGTGATACGCTTCACAACTTCTATTACTAATCCTGATATTTCTCTACTTATGACATCTCATTAAACCCTTTATACATATACATTTCTTTACCTTTAACATTTCTGATATCAATCATCAAATTGGACATCATGCTCCATAAATCCTTAACACAATTCCCGGATACTTAATCGTTTACATAGATCACTCAATTACATAATCATGATTATCCAGGACGGGTAATTGGCTCTGATACTAACTCTGAGAACTATCACTGATACTCTATACTCTCCTTAACTCTCAGTCTCTAATGACACTACTCCTAGAATCATTGGTACAAGGTACTATGCTAAGGGCTAACTCTAGATTAAAGCCTACTGCTCACATGTCCAACTAAGAAACACTTACAACTCACTAGCAACACAGTCAATACTAATACAAGACACAAACAAAATTACAAGCCACTAATTATCATACTTAACAAGAAATCCTCAAGGGATAGGAGCTCAAAGACTGAATTGAGGACAGAAGGTATCTTTACTGCTAGTAAAGAAAGAAGCGGTGGAACAAAGTCCTGAAATAACAGAAATAGATAAGTCTTGAGATGATACTTTAAGAACCAATTTAAGATACAACCTGATAATCATACACGTCTATCCGAAATCATGACACTTAGAATCCTCGCCACGCCAGTAAGCATAGATGCGATAAACGACAGGTTCCGTAACTAAGGTATACAACCCTATAATCATGTCATCTAGAATACTCGCCACGCCAACCGGTATGGCTGCGAGAAACTCTAAATCTCATAACTAAAGTATGTACATCCAAGTTAGGTTCCTACGTTCTCGTTACGACAGCTAATATGGCTGCGATAAATTCTAGGTTCCATAACCAAAGTAGACGTTTTACCTTCCTCACTGTCCTCATCAATATATGTCATCAGATGATACCATAAATTCTAGTCCGTAAAAATTCATCTCAATTTGAAATCAACTCAACAACGATACCAAGAATTTAAGTTAACAACTGGTCAACAAGAATCAAACTCAACAATGATGCCAAGAATTTAATTTAATAACTGCTCAACCAGAATCAAGTTCAGTAACAAGAAGCGAGAGCGGACGGAACCAAGGAAAAAGATTTAAATTGGAAATTATAACAAGATTCTCAAGGGGTCGTCCCAGGAATCTCTCAAGAGTTTGTGATTGAGTATCCTCTCTCATCCTAGCATCCTATGTCCTATATTCTATAGCAGGTACATAGTAGTACAACTAGGACGTCCCACTACTACGACATCGCACAACTAGCGAAGTCTGACCTGCATGGGCCACCACTAAAATGTGTCACGACCCGCACCCGGTTTAGGGGCACGAGAGCGTGGGTACGTCCAGCCTACGCCGCAGCATCGGCGGTAGAACGCTGTCTAGGTCAAGTACTATCTAAACAATCTCACGCTAGTATCCAACTCCATAAGGAGACGTGGATATCATAAAATAAATCTAGAAATACTCAATCACAACTACAGCACGATAGGAAATGAATAAATAAGAGAATACAACACAAGTCTAATGACACAAAAAAATCATACCTGCAATCTGTAACATCCAATCCCCAAGTGTATCAGAAACCAGTCCACTAAGGTCACAGTCTGGAAAAATATTTTTCAGTCAGGAAGGAGCAAAGTACATCTCTAAATAGCAGTTCTATATAAATGACATAAACTATGTAGCAGTTCTAGATGGAAATATACCAGATGCATGTATAGGTACGAGAAATGTATAATGAGAGAAATACTGGAAATACTGTAAGTAAATGCAGGAAAGAACAATTTGTCAATGAGCAAAGAATCCTATGACTAAGTGTGTGAGTACTAGCTTTAACATGTGATCGGCTTGGGATCTTGATCAGGCTGGTTACATGTGATTAGCTATGATTCACGAAGGTCAGGCTAACCGTTGGTTAGCTATGATGCATGTATAGGTCAGGCTAATCACACGTAACAGCTATGAAGCATGGAGAGGGTCAGGCCGCACCCGACGTGAGATGTGGGGTGAGCTATGGTGCATATAAAGTTGGGTATGATCACATATCTACACTAAAGTACTCCCCAAAACCCCGACTGGTATAGTAGATCCAACCATGGTACGCTATGGCACGGGATTCCCTAGGAAGGTAGCAAATCTCCCCGGGAATCAGTGTCTGTACATGCACAAGATAACAAGAAAAACAAGTCTTGTACAAGCTACACCATGAATAAGGAATAACATCTCATGACGAGACCCGTGTATACCAATCCGTGTAACCAATGTGTCAAGAACATGGATATTTACACTAGATACAGTGAACATAGGAGATATCATAAATTAGAAACTAATCAGAGAATGTACTCGCCTTGGGTCCTTAGCTGTTAATACCAAATGTCCTGTCCCAGAGTATCGTCTGGAGAATCCGACAGTCCTATAAACATATAACAATATCACTTGTATCAGATGCTACACTAACACAATAGCAATACCCTGGCCTCAGGGCTATGCCAGGCATGACTCTAGTCAACCAGGGTCATCCAGTAGGGATACGTATATAAATACACATATTATTAATTATCATTAATACTTACAATATATACACATGCACCAATTTAAATGTATTTACAATATATATATTTGATTTATACTAGTTGAACATTATATATGTATACTCATACATATGTTAAAATACATTTTAAAATATATATATAAGTATATATATATACCAAAATAATTATATATATATACTAAAATATATATACATAGATACCAAATTAATTACATATACTAGAATACGTATTTACATATATAAATCATTTCGAAATTATTTGAACAATAATTGTTAAAACTTCCTTTCGAACAAAATTACACTTAAGAGTTTATTTATAAAAATCTAGAATTTATGTAAAAGCCAATATATATTTTTATATCTATAGTAAAATTGGTCACCAACCCAAATGAACAAATTTTGATCTTATTTTTATTATTGAAACTATATATATTTTTAAATAATAATATAACCCAAAATTATTATAGTTTTTCACAAAAAATCAAAATCCTTATATTTATTACATAAAAATAAACTAATTTACATAACTAGCTATTCATATTTAATTACTAAACTAATTACAGGAATTTACTAAACTAATTACATATAACTAATTGATTAATTAACTACTGATTAAGAAACAATCAATTAAACTAAACTATATAAATTAACTAATTAAATTAACTAAACCAAACTATATAAATTAACTACTGATTAAGAATTAATTACTAATTAAGAATATAGTTACTGATAAAAATAATTAACTGATAAAAATAACTAAACTAATTATAATTAAACTAATTAAAAATAATTAACTGATAAAAATTTAATTAACAGATTAAGAACTTAATTACTGATTAAGAACTAAGTAATTGATCAATCTAATATATATACTTAACCTAAATCCCCAAATGTATACAGAATGAAGAAGGAAGGGGAAGAGCTCACGCTGGGGGTTTTCCCGACGTCGGCGCGGTGGGGTTCCGTCGTCGACATGTATATATTTAGTGGTATTAATTAACCGATTAATTAATTAATCCACTGATTAATTATAACTAAACCAAACTAATTATATATATTAATCTAATTATATCATTACTAAACTAATTTAATTACCAAACTACAGTCTCTGTTCGAAGAAAGGGAAAGAGAAAAGAGGGAAACTCACGAAGGGGTGGGCTTCCGGCGGGGTCTCGTCGTCGGTGCGGTGGGGGTTCGGCTCGAGGAGGCGATCGGCGGCTTCGAGGCTCAAGAGCGGCGGCGTCGACTGGATCTGAGGCGGTGGCGGCAGCGAAGCTCGGTCTCGCGGCGGCTTCGTGGCGGCGGATCTGACCCAGCATCAACAGGACGGCGGCGACAACGGCTCCGGTGAGGAGAGCGGCGGTGGATCTCGACTCGACGCGGCGGTCGACGACTCGACGAGGCTCGACGCGGGTGAGGCATGGCCACCGGCGGTAGATCTAGGTTAGGGTTAGGTTTTTGGGATTTCTGGGTGGATCGTGTCTGTGGATCGTGTCCGGGGCAGGACACGTTGGGTTGCTGTACTGTGGACGTGTCCGGGCTGGACACGAGGGTGGTGTACTGTACAGGGATGGACGTGTCCGGGTGTTGGACACAGGGTTGGGTGTACAGGTATTGGGTGGACGTGTCCGGGTGTGTCGGACACGAAAAAAAATCAGGTTGTAATATTGTAACCGGACACAGGAAATGAATGGATACGGTGGGACACCCGGGGTCGGACCCGAGGCCATCACGGCTGACACGGTGATGCTGGACACACGGACACTGGCACACAAAATGGTGGCGGCTTTGGCTTTGTGGGGATTTGTGAGGGCTAGCTAGGGTTTCTAGGGAGTTGTGATGAGGGACTTAAATAGGGAAAGAGTTGTGGGCTAAAGGGTGCAGGTTGGCCCAATAATGAATGGCCCAGATCATAATTAAACGGGTTTTTCATGTGGAAAAATGAGGGTGTGAATGGGAGACGGTAAACAGTAAATTAAATAGAAAAGAAATTTAAGAAATGTTTTTAAGAGGCTTTCAAAGGCTAACTGATTAAATTAGCTACTAATTAACCTCATTTTGCAAAATCCTAGAAAATATGTAATTTGTTTATTTACTATTCCAAAATGGATATGAAATTTTATTATGAAAACAACTAGTCCTATAATAATTTCATCAAATAAATAATTTTATGATTTTAAGCCAATAAACATTTAAAACTAGAAAAATATATATATTATTATTTATTTATTTATTTTGTAATACATCGACATTTAGAAAAAATGATTTTTATAAAAGATTTTTAAATAACCTTCTACAATCAAACATTGTTTAAAAATCAAATAAAATTTCAAGGAAAAAATATTTTATAAACTTGATATTTTTTAAAATAATTTAAAATCTAAATATTTCGGGAATTTGGAAATCGAAGGTTACACCTAGTATGTCTGCTACGCCGGTGCTCGAAATAATGCATGAAACTGCTATCTCTGCTGCTGGAAGGTCCTCTGCTGCTGAAATTGGAGCCGTTTGGCTGGACTCGCACTATTGCTATCTCTTCCTAACGGGTCTCGCATCCTCTTGGATTTGAGCTCCAAGTTATCCTCTACTCTCTGTGCATCCATTAAGATATCCTCAAATATCTTCGTGCGGTATCCTATAGTAAGTGATTTGATCTCCCTGATCAAACCCTTCTAAAACTTTTGGGCCTTCCTTAGAGGATTTTGTCCCTCTGCAAATATGTCTAGTCTGTAGAACTTCGCTACATACTCGTCCATCGTCATGTTCCCCTGGACGAGATCTAGGAATTGGCTCTCTATGCCTAGTCAATGATGGTATCTGGCCTCGGCTGGTATGGTGTAGGATGAAGCGGTACGGTCGGTGGCTGAACAAGTGCTACCCTGTCCACAGTAGCTAGTGCTAGCTGGTGAGCACTCTCTATGCCCTGACGTAGAGCATCCGTCTGTCTCTGCTGCACCGCCATCATCTCCTGGAACATAGCGAACATCTGCGTCCCTTCTGTTGGCATGGATGGTGGTGGTGGAAGATCCACCATGACTGATGGAACAGTCCTCGGAACTGGTGGTGGAGTACCCCCAAAAGCTGCTACTGAAATGCCCACCTTGACTGGTGAAGCAATCCTCTGAGCGGAAGAAAACGAAACAGTCGTTGCTGGCTCCCTCTGAGGTGACGAAGTAACAGACCTCTCCAAAACTACTCCAGAGCACTACGATCGAATCTTCGGAGGCATCCTGAAGACAGATTCAACAAAAAAAAATATTGTGCAAGATACGATAGCATCAAGGAAGGACAATAATATTCCAAAGAAAGTAATTATTTTAAATGATTAAGATAGTAATATTAATAGATATAAAATATTTTCTAGTAGTGATTGAGTATCGTCTCATCCTATATCCTTAGTCCTATATCCTATAGCAGGCTTGTTATAATACTCTAAGTCTGAGTACTACTACCTTGACATCGTACTAGTTGCGAAGCTAGACCTGTATGTGCTACCACAAAAATGTGTCACGACCAACACCCGGTGTAAGGGCACAACTATGTGGGTACGTCCAGCCTATACTGCAGCATCGACAGTAGAACGATGTCTAGGTCAATAATATTATCTACACATCTCACATAATATATATATGGTACATTTCATGTTATTTCAACTCCAAATAGAGGGCAATAAGATAATATGGTAATGGTAAACAATACTCAATCACAATAACAAACTAGAGGATGATAAGGCACAATATGGTATAGAAGAAAAAAATTAAGTCACAAATACAACACAAGTCCAAGTCTAATATCAACACAAGACATCAATAATAATACAATGTTAAAGTCTAACTGACAAATACAACATCAAGAATAAACTAACTATGTCTCATCAACTTCTGGTGCTAACTTAACAGGTTCTACGGGTGAAACCTCAACTGGCTCGCCATCTTGTGGCCCGTAGTGCATAGGACACCAGTCCTCTAATAAATTATTTCAAAAATATATTCAGTCAGGATTGGAGAGAAGTACAACCCAAATAGTAGTTCCAATAATTGACAGAAACTATGAAACAACAATAGTAATAAAAATAAATGATGGAAGTAACTGAACTAGCATATATCACGAGAAAAAGTATCACAATAAATAATGGCATGAACTGAGAACAATATGGTGAGGAACAATAATGTAATGAACTGGAATAGAGGAAACAATATATATAAATGTGCCTTAAAATATTAGTAAGATAATGTGATCGGCTTGGTCCTAACATGGGCTATATATAAAAGGTGAGCTAGCGTGATCATGCGTGAGTGACATGATCTATTAATTATCACGGGCTACACTAAATCATGGGCTATAAGGTATGATCACATATCTACTAATACTTCTCCAACCCCTGATTAGTACACGGATCCAAATCATGATACGTTATAACATGCATATCATATTACACGGTCTATATTATCATACACTATGATCACGGTCTATATAATCACTATGATAATACGGTAATTACTGAGTAATCATGAAGCATGACATAACGATCACTGAGTTATCACGATAATAACATCTCATGACCAAGATCCACGTATACCAATCCATAAAACTATCGTGTCAAGAATCAAATATCTTAATACTAAATACATGAAACATAGAGGCTATCAAATAAGAAAACTATCAGATAATGTACTCGCCTGTAGTCCTGAGCAAATAATATATCTCGGTATCCGAGTTAGTGTCACACACACTTAAATAGGAATATTATGTCACTTAGGTGTAATGAATAAGAAATGAGTTAAAGAATGCACTAATATGAATTTCTAGGCCACATCTAGGTCACTCTAGCTAAACTAGGTTAAACTAGGTCAACCTTAGTCAAATTAGTCAAACTTAGGTCATATACAAGTTTATAGGTCCACACTAAGTTAATTTGTCCATATTGGTCATTAACTAGTAAACACTAGCCAATATTAACTATATTAGCTAAAAGCACTAATATATATCTATATACTATATAATATGATACTCTATGTATCCACAGACAACCCCTGTGACTATACCCAAACTTACTTCCAAGGATACACTCATATATTTTACTCTGATACATGACCTGAATATATGTTCCAGATATCCAAGATACCTCAACACCCCTTCCTCTTAACTGCAGTTGCCTAGTCCTTCATATAGCACACACTGCTAAAATACTTGCTACTAAAATAGCTTCACTGGACAGAACATCCCCTACCCATTACATATTGATCCATCCTACTATTGTTACTACTATGATATGCAACTCGAGTTGTTCTTTATCTGCAATTAACCCAAGATTGACTTCAAATACTACTACACCTATCACAGTCCCTAACATACACTGATATACCACCTGACATTAAACACACACACATACACTCACCAAATACCTGAACACTCCATATTGGTCTGCCAACTGTGTGTAGATCTTCCCATCTCACTGCACATAGTGCTAAATTCCTTCTCCCCTCATTATATTCCTATAGTGAACTGCCCATCTAAATTTGCCATACTCCAACACCACAGCACACATGTTTACCTCCTTCACTATCCTTGATGCAGCTCTCTACCCTAGTGGATTGTACTGCAGTGCATTATGGCATGGATGCAATTGTTGTGTATAGTCTTGCCTGATCCATCTACACTTAATACACACAGGCATGTACACATACTCACACCCACACACACTTAGCACTATAAATATACTGTATTGATACATGGTATGTACCACACCTACAAATATATATATATATATATATATATATATATATATATATATATATATATATATATATATATATATATATATAACACTCTAAAACATTAAACCAAACACTTAATGAGCAATGATATGATACACTATGCTACCAACCCAAATGAATGCCAAAACCCACAATTCATTACAAATACCAATGATACTCCTCAATATCATCATTAGACAACAAAAGGACTTGATACAAAGGAAATTGAAGAGAATTAACATAAATCATCAAAAAATGAACCCCGTATCATACCGTTTCGCAAATTACCAAGATACGGCCTACTCGTATCCAATTATGGATACATACTTAGTCCCACAAACCCAATCTAAGTTTAATTAGATCTAATTGGTCTCATGACATACACTTGATATGTCAATCTCATAATTCTTCCTAATTGGACACAAATTATCATGTAACTTCCAAATACAAGTAATATGAACCTAATTCTTGATCCTATGGGTAGTCCTAAGCCAAGGGATGATTCCTAATGGTTAAATGCCTGAATTAGAGTCTAAATTAAGAGGTGAATTTAGAATTTATCTTTTGGGAGATGGATTTCCAATAAAATACTAAAATAATTAGCACACAATTCTCTTGTCAATTCCTCTTCCTTCAAGTGCTTCTTGCAATCCAAGCTCCAATGCTTCTAAGATGATGAAATTGAGATGGAATGAGTGTGAATTGGGTTGAATTTATGTAGGAATGAGTCAATTTAGGAAGAACACAATTGGGTATCTAATGAAATAAACTAATCAAGAGGACAGAGAATGAGGAGTCCTCATATGGTCGGCCCCCTTTCTTTCCCTCTAAGTCACAATAAAATGTCCACCATGCCCCTTCTATTTAATTATGAGGAATAATTATGAAGGGCTATATTGGAAAGGCTTCTAACTAATGCAAATTAAGCTATTCTTCTTAATTAACTAAGGAAGAGGGTCTAATGGACTTAGTCTAATGTTGGGTTCAATGTGTTGTCATGACTAACTAATTTGGGTCCACTAGTGACAAGTCCAAATAAACATAGACTAGCCCACTAACTATAAATAATTAAATAGCACCACAATATAATTAATTAGTAGCATATAATATAATATTTAATCACTAATAATAAATATACTAAATAACCAAAATATCATCATCTAGAAATGTGGTAGTGACACATTTCTTGGGCGTCATATGTGCCCTTGCTTCTAAAGGCATCCACATAGTTTCTTCGATATAACTCTCTTGTTCGAAGTTAGCCGGCGGGGCATTAGCCGTGCAATAATACTTCGTCCTTATGTACAGTATTCTGGGCATGACGTCGGCCGACAGCAACTAAACTGAGCTTGAGTGCCAGTAGCACTATAGTAACTTCATTCCCTGGCACCATCGATTAAATTGTTGTTGTATCCGAGGTAATCACTTGGGTGACCCATCAGAAGCTGAGTGTAGCCAAACTGACGAGCGAACCGACTGGGAAGATAATGCTCCATGAAAATAGCAGCTCTGTTTGGGTACACTAAGTGGTAGGGTCGGATGGCTTAGATCTAGCGAAAGAGACTCTCAGACAAATTCGGAGGTACCCCCTCCATCCTGATGAACCATATTCCTCTCCTCATCCATGAACTTCAGCTCAGACGTGAAAAAACTCCAACCAGTCATAAAGAAGAGCTCTCTCCTACCAGCGAGGACTGTGTCGTATTTCTACTTCATGCCCCAATACCTGCGGATCAGGGCATCGACAACTACCATGTTCTTATTATTCCCAGGGCTCATCAGGGACCCATGATGCAGGAGAAGCCAATCCAACAGATAATAGTAAGGAAGCTTAACTCTGTTGAAATGCCCCTTACCATGATGGTCCTCCAACTTCTCAACAAAGATACGGGACCCCGATGGATGCAGCATATCATGGCCGGTAGAAGGGCCAGCTTATGGTTGAAAGATAACTTTACGGTCGAAAGGATGAGGGCACGGCTGATCCTCTCTATTGTCCCAGACCTGCCCGGGTCTACGCAGTCGCGCAACCAGACCATCAGGTATCCCTAAAGTACTGCCTTAACAGATAACCTATGGGTGTCCATATAAAAATATCTAAGTACCTCTTCGAGGTCACCCATCTCGTCAACAGGTTTGTCCCCTTCCTCTGAGGAACCCTCAACGCCTTTACCCTCAACAACAACCATTTCCTTCAGTGCCTGAATTGAATTAGCCAATTCCTACTCGAATTGCAGCATCCAAACATAAACTCTGGTGGATTCTTTTAGCTCCGAAATTAGATGGAGGGTCCACGTTGTGATATGAGGGAAAGACCCCTCAGAGGACTTCTTCTTCTTCTTCTTCTTCTTCTTCTTTGACTTTCGCTGGCAAATGTCGTAGTGACAAAGAAATTCCTGGTACACTGCCAGGATCTCTAGGTTCTTGGCTTCTAATTCTCTAAGTATTTTATTGCTCAGGTTATACTCTTTTTAGGGTTCTTCGCCCTAAGGGAGGCTGGATACGGTATGCATCTCATTCAAGGCTAGCCCCATCTCGTCGCCAAGTGTATAGAAAGTCCTCATGCGAAGGTTGTACAATTCCATCTGGGCTACAAAGTGGGGGCGGTTTATCTCTAAACCATGAAACGTACCCCTTACGAAGAAAAATAAATTGGCAGCCCTAAGCTCGCGCTCGTACTTCTTTAGAATCCATAGAGTCAAATGATACCAGGAGGGGCTATAATATGCCTAGCTAAGAGCCCGCAACTGTCCTATGGGATAGGTCCCCTTCTTGGAAACTTCCTGAAGGAAGGTGTCCGTTGCATATATGCTAAGGTTTGATCCTAGTTCACTTCCAACAAGACCGGGCTCCAATCCAAGCAAGGAGTACGAAGGTAACTCCTTCGCGTTGTAAAAATACCCTTTGTTCTAGCCGGTCCCACACCAAACGTTGCCAAGAAGAAATCCCTGTGGCTCAGGGGTTAAGTTCTAGTCCATCCGCCATGGACCCATCATCACCTTCAGGTTCGAAAGAGGTAGGTGATATGCAAAAAAATAAAATGTCATATCCGTCTCGCAGAAGGTAAAGACCAGCTCTCCCTGGTCGTCCCTATCTCAAACTGAGAAGACACCAGGGCATCCCCAAACAGGAAGTACAGCTTCTTAAATAAGTGATTTTCGTCGTTATCGGGAATCTCCCCCGAGTTTATCTGGCTCAACAAGAAGGAAGGCATTTTCTCAGCTATCTTCTATTCATGTTCAGGCAGAAGCTCCTTGATAGTCTGGGTCTTAACAGCCATAATCAGGTCCCTAAGGTTCATGTTCAATAGAAGCAGACTGTGACCAAAGACCACGTTGTTAGAGGGTGCGGTGGGCAAAGTTACTGCAAAAACCATAAAAGAGTTCGGTCAGAATCATTGAGAGGAGTATCAATATTCTAAAGTGATGTACTCATGCGACTGGCTTGCTCATATGGCAGATCCAAAAATATGCGACATGTTATTAATGCGACATGGTCACTCATGTGCCGAGTCAATCCATGTGGCTGAGTCACCCAAGTGACATGGTTACTCATGCGGCCGAGACAACCCATGCGACAGGGTTATTTATGCGACTGGGTTACCCGTACGGCCAAGTCACCCATGCGACATAGTTTATACGGTTGGGTTGTCCATGCGACTGGGTTACCCATACGACAGTAAAAAGTTGGCGTATAGATTCATCCATGCGTCCAACTGTGCATATGGGTCTCTGTGTTTAGAACTCTACTTCATCTTTCCTAAATGACCTACCCTTAATCGATAATTGAACATCATTGGAAAATAGAGGAGGATTAGCCTTGGCTGCACGACCCTTCACCTTGGTCTTGCCCTAGCCCTTCGGGGCCTTCTTGGCAGCATCAACGGAGGAGGAAGCTTTGGGAGCCATGGCAACAAGGAATAAGAAAAGAGGAATGTTTGAAAGACTTGAGGGTTTGTAAAATACTTCTCTCTCTCTCCTCAGGCCCCTTATATAGGCCAAGATATGCGACTTGGGATAATGATGGCGGCTGTTCAAATCCCGATCCGCCTCGATCCATGTAGCGGTAATAGATGACGGCAAATCCTCGTTTGTTGAGCCTCTTTATCTCCTCTGAATTATTGCCTCGGAGTCTGAACCCAAAAGATGACACAAAATCCTAAGAAATCTTTTCGGAGATTGAGCCAAATCTCGACATTTAATGATCTGACAGCCTGGCAGAACAGACTATATGGCAACATGTCTATGCGTTATGTCACTCATTTGAGACCAAAAGTGCTTGACCATGTTCCTAGTTCATATTATTCCAAACTTATCAATTTGGAAAACTTTGAAGGGGGTCTTGTAGAAGCATAAAAATCATGCAGGCCGCACAGAGCCCATGCACCCTCAAAATGAAAGCAGCCCGCAGAGGAGCCACAGAAAGCACATACGGCCGAGGGGATTGCCTAGCCTGTTGAGTATCCATTCGGCCTGTACAACCAAAGAATTGGAGGCTGCATAAACATAAGGAGCCGCAAGAGATTCTATGACATTCAATGCCTGTCAAAAGTTATGATACACCACTCGTCACCCAGAGTGCCTCGAGAATCGTAAGAGAATCGGTGACTCATAAAAAGACAAAAAATTGCATTAGTGAATTAATGACTTCGTCAGATGTGCCATGCCACGTGTTCCCATATATGCGGCTACGGCCCTATATGACCTTGTCATTATGCGGCCACAGTGTCCAATTGACCAAGGCCAGATAAGAGCTTACATACGGCCATAACGACCTGTGATCGAAGTGTCCAAAAGACCAAGGCCAAAGGAGAGCACATATGCGGCCAAGAAGCTATGGGGCCAAGATGTTATGCAGCTTTCAGCTTACAAGATCTGTCTTTTGCAACCGAAAAGATCTTCACACGGTTAGTACTGATTACGTGTCCAGCTTACCGAGTCACACATACAATGGAGTTAAAAACAATCCTGAGATCTTATTAACAGCAGATCCCAACCGAAGCTACGTGGCAGCCTGCTTGTAGTATGCGACTACAGCTGTAACCATATTATGTTGAAGAAGCCCCCTACAACCACCAAATAGAGGCATATGCAGCACATATAGTCCATCAGCATGATGGCTATAAATAGAAAAAACTTGGACGTTCCAAAGGCGTTCGAATTTTTTTCTTCTTCTAGAGACCATACCCCCAGGCGACCTACGTACGTGCACATAAGCTTAAGAGAGAGAAAAGAAAAGAAAAGAAAAGAGAGCATCCTTATTCCCTCGTCGGACCGTCAACGGAGTAAAAGAGTCGCTACAATACTCGATCTCCATCATCACATTCCCAGATCAAAAAATATTGTACTTAGATTTTCTGTTTAGGATTTCTTTGTACTTTTTGTTGGTTTTTAAGCAAAAGTTTCTTAACTTACATTAATGGCAAACAAAAATCTCTCAAGAAAATGCTAAACTTAAAGACGAACTCGAACCAGAAAAGAAAAAATATTTTATTATTGCTCTTAAAATTGATGCTTTAACTGCTAAATATGATAAAGTTTATGCTACCTCTAAAAGATTAGACATTAGATTAGGGAAACTTGTTGAACAACCCACTACCCAACCTAATAAGAGACACATAGCTAAACAAGTAAACACACAAAGCAGGATATCCACAAGCAAACCTAATGCTTCACACAATCATGGATGCAACACTTCTCACTATCATGTATTTAGAACACAACATACAGCTACACACAATCATGCATACTACTATAGATATCCACATAATACACAAAGAACTGCTTCACACAATCATATCTATCATACTGCACCAAGCACCAATAATACTGCTATATGTCATTACTGTAGTAAGAAAGGACATATATCTATATTTTGTAGAACTAGGAAATTAGTAGATATGAATGTTAATGCATAGGTGCCAAAGACTAACACGACTGTATCCTCAAGGAAATGGGTACCAAGGGTTACATCTACAACTCATTTTGTAGGTGGAACCACCCTCTCATGCTAGAAACAAGTAGATTCTCAATAGTGGTTGCTCACGATATATGACTAGTGATACTAACCTATTTGCAACTCTATCGATAAAGAAAAAAGGATACGTCTCCTTCGGT
The DNA here is from genome assembly GCA_036927795.1 of Iris macrosiphon. Taxonomy (NCBI): domain Eukaryota; kingdom Viridiplantae; phylum Streptophyta; class Magnoliopsida; order Asparagales; family Iridaceae; genus Iris; species Iris macrosiphon. The sequence continues at coordinate 108,818,254 of JAYESA010000018.1, forward strand.
AATAACCTCAAAGGATATATCATTGATAATGGTAATGTAGGTATTCTTCCCTATCCTGTTATCAAAGATATTTGTCTAGTAACAGAATTAAAACATAACCTACTCAACATCAATTATCTAGATGACCATGGTTATGGTATTAACTTCGTAAAAGACAAATGCTCTATCTAGGAAAGATCTACAGGTAATATTATTTTTGAAGGTATTAGGAAAGATAACATATATATATTATATCTTTCAAATGTTACTAAAAATGCAGGCAGATGTCTATATGTAAACAAAGATGATAGTTGGCTATGTCATATGTGTCTAGGATATGCTAACATAGATACTATTGCAAGACTATCCATAAAGAAGATTGTAAGAGGCTTACCGGAGATTACTTACAAGAAAGATATGGTATGTGTTGACTGTGAAAAGAGTAAAGCTACTAAATCTTTCTTTAAGTCAATCAATGATTTAAGTACCTCTAGACCACTACAACTATTGTATATGGGTTTGTTTGGACCTAGTAGAGTCACCAGTCTTGGCGGTAAACTTTATGCATATGTGATTGTTGATAATTTTTCTAGATACACTTGGGTTTACTTTCTTGCAAACAAAAATGAGACAATTTTTGAATTTGTTACTTTTTGCAAAAATGTTCAAAACGAAAAAGGTTTCATGATTACTCGTATCCGAAGTTATCATGGAGGCAAAATAGAAGATAGTAATTTAAATTTTTTTCAATAAAAATAGTTTTTCTTATGAATTCTCTTGTCCTAGAACCCCCCCAATAAAATGGTATTATAGAGCGAAAGAACAGAACTCTAGAGTCATGTTAAATCAGTATAATCTTCTGAAATACTTTTGTGCTGAAGCTGTAAATACAACATGCCATATTTTTAATTTGGTGCTTATTTGACCTATATCGAAGAAAACCCCCTATGAACTTTGGTTTAATAAAATTTCCAATATTAGCTATTTCAAAGTTTTGGCTGCAAATATATTATTCTCAATACTAAAGATAACCTAGGAAAGTTTGACTCCAAGGCTGATAAATGTATCTTTCTATGTTATGCCGCCAAAAGCATGTGATACCGAGTATTCAACAAGCAATCGATGACTGCTGAAGAATCAATCATGTCACTACCCGATTCTAGAAAATAGGGTTATTTTTTATTTTTATTTGGTAAATTGTGTATTGTATATAATTAATTATAATTATATTTAAATAGTGATTGTATTATTTTTTATTTGATTGTTTTAGGGTTTTGGCTAGCCTGGACCCATGTTAGACCCTAGTGGACCCATGTCCGACCCAACCCACACCCTTGTGAGACCTATTTTTGGGTTTAGAATATTTATTATATTTTTAGTGGGTTAGTTGGAGAGATTTGAAGTTAGTTTGAGTGCTTTTGGAACCCAAAACCCAAGTGAGGGGAGGGCATTTTGGACTTTTGGACTTTAGGAAACCCTCTTTCTTGTATGTGGCCGACCCCTACACTCTATTCCAGCACGTGCACACAGCAGCCCCCATTTTTCTACTTCTTCTTCACTTCTTCTTCTTCTTCTCCACTCCTTCTTTCTTCTTCTTTCCTTCTTCCAAGTAAGTTTTCTCTATTTTTTTCCTTCCTCCTTCCATTTCTTACTTTTTTGTAAACCCTAATCCTACATTTTTCTCCAACCTAGGTGTTTAGAGCTTAGACTTAGTATGGAGGCTAGATTTGGAGGCTTGGAGCTTGAGGGAGGTGATTTCAAGTGAATTGGAGACTTTGGCCTTGGGATTCCAACTCCCAAGAGGTAAACCCTAACTTTTCTCTTGCTAATTACTCTTATGTAGTGTAATTAGTGGTTTAGAATCTTCCTAGAAACTAAGCCTACCCGTGGAAGGAAGTTGGAATAAGTTTGGTTGTGTTTAGAGACTTTGACACTAGGTTTTGTGTCAATTTCGGATAGAATCCGAAATTGGCCCAATTTTGGGTGATACCCTAGGTTAGACAGACCTAGATAGACATTTTCGGGTGTCTTGAGGGTTAGTTCCTGTCTCCGTTCGGATACGTGAAGTCGTGTCGCGAAGAAACGGGCGATTCGAGCATTTTCGGGGTTTTCATCGTCGCCGATTCTAAGTGCGTGCGCGTTTTCGCCACAGGCCTAGAATCGACGGGGTAGCATTTTTTCTAGGATCTAGACATCGTTTAGAACCCGTGGGTAAATTTTGGGCCGATTCCGAGTTGGTTTGGTGTGCGTTTCAGGAGGTTTTCCGAACCGCACACCGCGTGTTCGTCGAAATGACCGAGCAGCCATTTTGACTTGGTTTCCTAGTTTCGGGCTTGTGTGCGTGTTGGGTTAGCATCAAGGAGTGTGTGCTAGAATTATTGGGTTATATTTTATATATATATAGGTGTTTGCGTACGTAGGGGTGGTTGTGTGCGCGTTGGGGAGTATTGTGTGCGTGGTTGTGTCTAGTGTTGTGTTTGTGTTTAAGTGTATATATATATATATATATATATATATATATATATATATATATATATATATATATATATATATATATATATGTGTGTGTGTGTGTGTGTGTGTGTGTGTCTATTTATGTATATATATTTATATATATGTGTGTGTATATACCTATATTTGTGCTTGTGTATGTATATTAGTGTGAGTGTGTATATATATATGTATATGTATGAGTGTGCGTGTGTGTGTGTGTATATATATATATATATATATATATATATATATATATATATATATATATATATATATATATATATATATATATATATATACATATATATATATGAGTTTGTGTGCGTATATATATATATAGATAAGTGTGTATATATATATATAGATATGTGCGTGTATATGTATGTTTGTGTGTGTGTGTATTTATATACATAAGTGTTTGTGTGTGTGTGTGTATTTATATGCATAAGTGTGTGTATTAGTATATATGTATTAGAGTGTCTATAAATATATATATATATATATATATATATATATATATATATATATATATATATATATATATTATATATATATATATATAGTTGTATATATATATGTATATATATATAGTTGTATATATATATATATGTATATATGTGTGTGTGTCTGTGTATATGTGATTGTGTCTGTGCGTGTGTGTATGCGTGTGCCAGCGAGGCGTGCAGCGAGTGAGCAGCGGGGGCAACAGTGCGCGTTGCAGCGCACTGCACAGCAGCAGCAGCAGCTGCCCACAACAGCTGCAGCAGCAGATTTAAGCAGCACAACAGCAGCAGTATAAGCAGCAGCATCATTCGCAGCAGTAGCTAGGGGGAGTGAGGGTTTATGTATGATAAAATTCTAGATAGATAGATAGTTATAGTGATAGATAAATATATGAATAGATCGTTAGATAGATACGTAGATTGATAGATAGATAGGTAATAGATAGATATATAGATAGTTATATCTATCTAAGTGTATAGATATATATATATACATATAGCTATATATATGTGTATAGATACTAGAAAGATATATATATATACATATTTGAGAGTGGGTGTAAAGTATATATGTATGTGTTTGTGAATATATATATATATATATGCATATAGGTATGTAGGTATGTATGTATATATATGTTAGATATATATTCTATCCTAGACTATTAACTAGGGGTATATATCTATATGTAAATAGTACTAGATAATTAGTTAGAGGGGTATTGAGCAATACCTCAATACCTTGGGATACCGAGGTATCTCAATACCATAAGATATCCAAGGTATTGAGTTTTGAGTGGGGTATTTGAGCAATAGCCTAGGAATAGTTGTAGAAGCATGAAAAATACGCTAGATAGCTCTACGCAGCATATTGATGCAGGGCAGCATAAAACAGATGACTTCAGAGCCATCAACGTACAACAGAGCTTTTTCGCTGAGCACAGCGTAAAATATAGGCTCAAGGACCATCCACGTAAAGCAGTATGTCCAGGCTGCTTCAGCGTAAAAAGGGTGCTACATCGCCTTTATGGCGTAAAACTCATCCGCTTTTAATGCAGCAGTGAAGTGTACAAGGAACGCTTTGTATTCTTCGAAATAAACCTGTCAGATCATGCAATGAACCTGACGTCTGGACTCCTGACAAAGAGTACAGCACGACTACCCAGGTGACGGCTATAATAATGGCGCGGCACTGTAACTCAGGCTGTCATTTACTGCCATTTCCTTGGCGTAAACCGCTTTTAAGCATACAAAGGTGTAAACCCCCTGATTTTTCAAGAATTTTTAAATTTGGATTTTTCCCAATTTTCTGTAATTTTCTGGGATTTTTCTGTAATTAAAAAATAGGTATTTTGAAATTAAATGATTTTTTTAATGCTATTAATTAATATTAAAATATTATAAAAATAATATTTTCTAGTATAAAATGGAAAACTGGACATAGGGGAATTTTCTGTGAATTTATTGGACTCCAGAAGAATTTTTAAAGCCCTAAAAACTATTGTAGAATTAAACCAAAACAAACCCTGAAATAAACCCGGTTTATCTGAAATAAACCAAACCGCAGTGAACCAAACCAAACCATTGACTGAACCGAACCAAGCCAACCCAGCATAATGGGTCGGGTCGGATCCGAGTCAAACCCGACCCGGACCCGAAACGCGGATTCCGAAACCCTAAACCCAATTCGGGTCGAAAACACTGTTCCGACCCGGCGGCGCCCGTATAAACCCCCCCCTCTCGACGTTCGTGCCCAGCGCTGCAACCCTAATATTTCTCTCCGCCACCGCCGTCTTTCTCCTCTCTCCGCCGCTTCCCGCTAGAACCCGACGCCGCCGACCCTCCAGCAATCCACCGCCCCGAGCACACCCTTCCCCGCTCAACCCCCGTCGTCGACCACCCGATCGACACCGCCTCCACAAATCCCCTCGCCGAACTCGAACCCCCACGACCTCTCCTCCGACCTAGAACCTCCACCACCCCTTCGACGACTCCGGCCCGTTGTACCTCTCGACCCCCGTCCAGAACTCCTCCGTCCCCGATCACCGCTTCACCCACAGCAGCCCTAAGCCGCTGCCCTGACCTAGCTCCGGCCGTCTGAGTTGCTGTCGACCTCACCGCCGCCGCCCGCGAGCGCCTCTCCGCCTGTCGACGCAGCCCTAGCAGCGGACGCGGACACAGTTCCCACAGAACCCGGACACGATTGACACAGTGACCGGATACGTGAAATTCAGATTCACGAAGCCTTGTTCAGGTAGCGTTTCCTCTCTCCTCGTAATTCCATTTTCGATTCCGTCAGTTGCAACGCATATACTGTATAACCCTCTCGATGCCCGTGTAACCCGCTCAGTGCGTCGGGTCCTGTAGTGATCGCAAACTGCGATCCAAAAACAGGAAAATCCACGCCTTGTTTCACCCCGGAACTGAGTGCGCCCCGCCAAACGGGACGACTTGGTCGCATGCGGTCTTTATCAAAATGTGCGCGTCGTTGATATGGACGTGCGGGATTTCGCAGAAGTTGATTTGGATATGCGTGCACACCGGTATCAACGCGTATCCGCCGACAACGTCCCGTATCTGCCTATTCTGGAACACGCTGTAACTTTGTGTACACACGTCGGATCGAGACGAAACTTGTGCCATCAGACTCATAGCAATACGCTGGTCCTGTGACCCAAGTTTGGTTCGATTCTGAGAACGTTGACAAAATCGCGTATCGTGGGCCCCATAGGCTCCACTTGATGGGCGATTTTGTGATCGGCTCATCGGAATCTAATTCTGGAAGCTCCGTCAAGTTCGTATCATCGTTCCTGACTTGTTAATACTAAGTTTGATAAATTTGGAGACATTTGACCCTGACACACTTTTTGGTGCAAAGTGGCCCACATGTGGACCAGCTTTGACCCGGAAAGGTCATTTTTGCCCCTGTGTCCAAATTGGACTTAAGGACAGGCGTTTCTAGCTATTTGATATTTTTTGAATCTAATGATGATATTTATTACAGCTTTTGGAGGAGTACCTGCAGGATCCACTGATACAGGGACAACTGTTGGTATTCAAACCCCAAGCAAGTGTACCTTGCCAAAACTTGCAGTTCTTGTTATTATTCCTTTGACTATATTTATATTGTTGTGCATGCTTGACCTAGGACCGTGTGACTTACTTAGCATCCGATTAATAGTCGGGTGCCAACCCATACGCGGGGTTGTGCAACGTCACCTAGAGTTGGACATTCGTGACCCTTTATATTCTCATACTTGTCTTATCAAGTACATAGACCCAGGACACTTGATACTATTCATGAGACAGAATCTTCCTGAGATATTTATGGTGATTCTGTGTAGGATACAGGTTTGATGACATAGACATTTTATTCATAGACATTATATGACTTGCTGTATTAGTTTTGATCCTGCATGTCATGGACATGAGACGTGAGATTACATTGGTTGGGGAGAGATTTACCATACAAAAGGCTGATTATATTATATATTGTCATCTGGATGTGTCTGAGTTTCTGATATAGAGCTTTGGCACCAGTTTTGGCCCTTCGAGAGAATACTGCTATGGGTTTCTTCGACACTGATCCTGTAGTAGTCTCAGCCCGAGTATGACTAAAACTCTCACTTGCATATCACTTAGCTGGTTATATAGTTTACCCCTTTGTTTCATTTACTGCTGCACTGCATTTATTTTGGCTTGTATTATCTGTACCTTGTTATGTCCCCTGAGGACCTGGATCCGGACTATGTCCCCAGGACTAGCAGATGAGATCGATCCCGAGTTACACGGGACAGGAGCATTAGCAGGAGCAGAAGCAGGAGCAGGCACTAGAGCAGTACCAGATCCAGTAGACGAGTGATCACTGAGGGTATCTTCTGGGTATAGGCTTTACCCATACTCAGTATTTGCTGTGGTTATCTTTATTCTTGTATCTTGACAGATGTATCAGACTCATTATTGGGTTATTTCTCCGAGTTTATATCATATTGAGATTGATCTTGCTTGATGATTCTGATATTGTTGTATTCATTTCTGTGGATGAGATTAGTATATTTAGACCATTATTGTTGTATTACAGCTTAAGTATGCCCCGATGGATCCATTAAATTGGGTTTGTCCATATGTGTGTGCTGCTAGCCATTGTCACGTGTCTAGTCCCTCGGTATTTTGGGACTGGGGTGTGACAAAAGGAATACGCTGCCTAGATTTACACAGGCAGATGTGAGTTGTTTACGCTCCACAGAAGACAAATAACCTGCCATATCAAAAGCTACTCTTCGTACAGGGCTCGAGGCACGTCTCTACATTTAATGCGCAGAGCGGTGACAGGTTCTCGAGGCACGTCTCTGTATTTAATGCGCAGAATACTGACAGATGCCCGAGGCACGTCTCCACATTTAATGCGCAGAAGGGTGGCAGACCTTCAAAATACGCCTCTGCATTTAATGCACAGGATAATGGCGGATCTCTGCATTTAATGTAGGAGATTTGATTAAATGTCACCGAACCGTCGTTTAGTGATATCTCCTTTGCGTAAACTGCTTTTACGCATACAAGGGAATACGCTGCCCAGTTTTACACAGGCAGACGTGAGCTTCTTATGCTCCGCAGAAGACAAACAGACTGTCACGTCAGCAGTTACTCTTCGTACAGGATTCGAGGCACGTATCTACATTTAATGCGCAGAATGATGACAAATCTTCAAGATACGCCTCTGCATTTAATGCGCAGGATGGGGGCAGATCTCTGCATTTAATGCAAGAGATTTGATTATATCTCCAAAAGCTATAATTTTGGCTAAGACGTCCACATCATCTCGGCTTCTACGCATACTCGGCTTCTACGCCCACTCGGTTCCTACGCCCACTCGGCTCCTACGCCTACTCGGCTTCTACGCCTACTCGGCCTCTATGACCACTCAGCTCCTACGCCATGGTGACAGTTATTGGCTTCTACGCCAACCTCTTCTACATAAAGGATAACTACCTACGTGGCTTCTACATCGTGATCTTCGCAGCAGTTATACGCGTTGTCCCTTAGTTGGACACGCGTCACACGCTTATTCAAAAGGTCATCTATACGCAGGCAATGGTTATTGTAACCGTCGTATAAAAGGGTGCTGTACTTTCCACTACTCGGTTTCTACACCGACTGAGTGGTCACTGTCACTAAAACTCTATAAATAGAGACCTCTATCAACAGAGGAAAAGGGTCAGAAATTGGTCAAGAAATCCAGTATCAGATCCAAGGTCGAAGAATTGAAGGTCGACAAAAAAAGGAGAAATTGGGAGAGAGAACGGTCGAGAGAGAGAGGAATCCAGAGCTCAGACAAAGAGAAGTGATCGACGACTTTGGCATCGAGCATCCACTCTCTTTAGCAACCTTCGAAGCTGCTTACTGGCTTCTACGGCACTTCTTCATCATCGTGTGGTCCAAGGGACAAAGTGATCGACTGCAGATCAGACTCCTATAGCAATATTTACCCAGATTAAATAAATTATACTCGACATCCTCGTATAGGATTAAGTTGTACAATATTGTTTGTAAACACCGAAGAAGGGCAGGTTTTTGTATAAAACCTCATTTCCATATTCTCTTTCGTTTATCATCAAACACAAGATGGCGACTCTGCTGGGGACATCTTTCTCTTTTGACGATGAAGCAATTGCTCAACACGATGCAGAATCCGTGGGATCCGTGAAGAAGATACTGGTCGTCCAATTCGACCTGTCTGCCTACGAAGACATGCTTCGAACAGGGGGTAGCTCTCACTCTCTCTATGTCCAAGACAACAGGAAGCTGCGTAAGGTCTGGATGCCCAAGACATCCCCTACCATTCCTGTCGACTCTCTGATCTCTTCGATTTCTCCGACCAACGAGGTTGTAGCATTGCTCCCTCCGCGCCTTGTGCGTAAATTTCAGTCGCCTATCTCTGACAGGGCAGACAAAACTTCTGGCAATGCCTCAGCGCTAATCCAGAAGTATACTTCGTGCTCTGCACGTAAAATTCAGTCTCCCGTCCCTGGCGGAACAGACGAAAATTAGGGCAATACCTCAGCCCTAGTCCAGAAGCCTACGTCGCGCTCTGCGCGTAGAAACCAGTCTCCCGTCCCTGGCGGAACAGACAAAATTTCTGACAATGTCTTAGCGCTAAATCAGAAGTTTCAAACGCACGCTCCGTGCGTAAAAATGCATCTGCCTTCCGCGAAAAAGCAGATGATCCCTGCAATCTACGCAAGGAAAAGCAAGCGGCGGACTACTCAACTTCTCGGCCTTTACGCCAGCAAGAGAACAATCTGCCCGCCATCCGGATTACGCGAGAGGCTGACGGCCGACTGAGGACATCCTCAGCTTTACGCCAACCAGAGCAGAGCTCCAAATTATGCCAGGAGAAGCCCCTCAGTGTAAAGAAGGCTCAAATTGTGGAAAGACACCCTCTTCGGGGATTATCCGCCACCCAGATGGCCAACCTGTTATGTACAGGTGGCACAGGGAAAACTATGGTTCCCAACATCCGTATGCCCACTAATGTGAACAGAAGGAACAAGCCATCTTCTTCTTCTGTAAATTCTCCTGACCTGCGTGGGGACCTGATCCAGAAACGCAAGGATAGGGGATCTTCTAGCATGTCTATTACGCCTCCTAACGAGCACTATTGTAATAGTCATAGGATTGTAATTAATTATTGCTGTTCTGAAGCAAAACGGTCGATTTTTGACCGGTTGAGCTACTCTCCATCTTTCCAGGAAGAAGAGCCCACACATGCATCGGTGAACATGGCTACACATACCTAGAGGAAGATCGGGCTCAAGACGTCATCCCTCTGGAGCTCCGAGCCGAAGGAGATTCAACCAGCTCCTTAGGAACACTGAAGCTGGGGTGTTTCAAAATATCCGTTCGAGGTCGCGATAACCGACTTCGTACTCTTCTGATTCCGAAGCTGGGGGTCGCCAGTCTCCCGAATCAGATACTGAAAGTATAGAGTCAACTTCAACAGAGACCTATACTAATCCTTCAATGACACCCAGGGAGATGGGAGTTTATGCCATTGGAGATGAACACGAGGAAGCTTCCCCATCAGGGAGCGCTGAGCAGCACATTACTGTACTGGAGACATCTCTGAAAGAAATGCAATCCATGATGGAGAATATGCACCAGATGATGCTGACTCAACACACAGCTGCTATGGCTCAAGCGTCGGTCCCTCCAACTCAGATACGTGTGGGGGTGGACTTACCACCATCCAACGCGATCCAAGAGCCTGCTCTGGATCAGGAGTCAGCAGTTCCTCCGCTTCCTCACTCGAAGAATGTATTACCTCCTGTCGGAGTCGCGATGCAATCGATTCCTCATCACTCTGTGGTCCCGCTACCGGCTGAAGATCTGATGCAGGCAGTACAGGAGTTAAAAGCCCAATTTGATGCCCTGAAGCACAAAGATCAGCTCAAGAAATTATGAATCAACCAACCTTACCCAGCTATCTGGGAAGAGATCCCTTTCCCTCCTAGATACAAACCACAGACTATGGCTTTGTTCGAGGAAAAAACATCACCAATTCAGTACATAAACTACTTCAGTATGATGACGATGTTATTACAAGGGAACGACGCCCTCCTCACTCAGGTGTTCAAAGGCTGTCTCTCGGGAGTAGCTTATCAGTGGTACCGAAGTCTGGCGGACAACTGCATTACTTCTTTTGAAGACTTCAAGGCTTTATTCTTCACGCGATTCTACGAGGGAGGGATAGACATGTCTATGTCCTCTCTCATCGAAGTCAAGCAAAAGGAAAAAGAGAATATTTGCACTTTCATCGAACGTTTTCGTCAAGCCACTTTACAAATGCCTCCAGGAGTTCCAGACTCGGCATTGGTGGACATCTGCAGGAAGAACCTTCTTCCTGTGATCTCGGTGTTCACAGGACCATATCAGTTCCATGATTGGCCCTCGTTCATCATCTCAGCGGTAGCTGCGGAGGACAACAGTCAGAAGGCGTGCGATAATGGCATCATGATCTCGGCCTCTGATAAAGGCAAGAGGTCATCCTCCAACATCGACCATCCTCGTGGTACCAAGGGTAAAGAAGCTCTGGCGATCAACACGTCCAAGCAAAAGACTGTGGCTACCACACAGACGAAACCTGGGGCTTCTAGGCCCATTGAAGTATACTCTTTCGACGACGACGATATTCCGAGCATATTCGAATGTCTCGTCAAAAGCGGCAAGATTACCCTTCCTGAGGTGAGACGGCCCAAGGAAGCCGGCAGTACCAATAATCCTAAGTACTGCATCTTCTATAGGTACATACACCACCCCACAAAGGCGTGTTATGTACTAAAAAGGAAGATCCAGGAGCTGATCGATGCTAAGGCCATCACTCTGCGCAACAGCGAGAAGACGGTCACAGCCAACATAATCTCTCTACAATTTGGCAATCTGCCTCCCCAAGAAATCCCGGATGGTGTTACACCTATTTCTCGGACGACGATGAACATCGTTAATCTTCCTCTAGCTAGAGGTCAAAATCATGACCTGGTACCACTAACTATCCAGCGATGCGAGATTATGTGGGTTCATCAAGATTTGGTGCCCGGGATCGAGAAAGAGACTCAAGCTGCTAAGGCTAAGTCTAAGAAGAACTCGAAGCGCAAACCATGTCACATGGTTGCGGCAGACTCGGCATCAGAAGATGAGGTCTTGGCCACTAGAACCCATTCAGGAAAAGCTTACCTCAAGGACCATGGAGCAAGTCAGGAAGATGCACCGGCAGACGCTTCAGCTACCAAGCCGTCAGAACCAGAGCCCGCCGTACCAGGGGCCGGTCCTTCGAGACCAACTTCGGCGGACAAAGGGAAGCAAAAAGAAGTGCGTTTCAATAAACCTGTAAAAAATATTCAAAACAAAGGTTTAGAGAAGCCGTACAACTTCGACATCCTGGCCCAATTGGCTAATACACCAGCCCGGTTGTCTATCTTCGAACTACTCAGGCTCTCTCAAGATACTCATCAAGCCCTGAGTGAAGCGTTGATGCAGGCGGATGCATACTTGACCCAGCTCAAGTTCCCTAACGAAGAACCCGTGGCATGTCCTCAATGCCACAGTGTGATGGAGATAGTCCCGAATATCACTTTCACTCAAGATGACATGCTATTAAAACATAACAGGCATGACAGACCCCTCTATTACACCGGGTACGTCGATTCCATGGAGGTCGACCAGATTCACATGATCCGGGATCATCAATCAGCATCATTCCTCATAGTCTGCTCAGACCGCTGAGGATTCCTACCAGCGAATTGGCCTACACCACCACTACAATCGTGGGTTTCAACGCAAGGAAAAGTAAGCCGTTGGGAAAATTCGCCTAAGGATCCAGATTGGCAACCTCAGATCGGTGGCTACATGTTATGTCATTGATTCAGAGGTGTCCTACAATATTCTGCTGGGCAGACCTTGGATCCACGACCACAATATCGTTCCTTCAACTCTACATCAATGCTTTAAATATGTAGACGCCCAAGGAACAGTACAAACGGAGTTTGCTGACCTGAACCCGTTTAGAGGAGTAGAATCCTACTACTCCGATGCCGCGTTGTACTCTCAAGACTACATGAAGAGATGTCAGCCGAAGCAGAGAAGGAATCCCACCGGAAGCCAGAAGAACCCTCTGCCGAACAACCGCTGTCAATCAAGATGAAAGGACGGACTACTCGTCCAAAAGCTATAGAGCCTATGGCTATCCACCTGAACAAAACCAGGTCAGGAAAAGAGGGTGATCCTCTAGTGATCACTTTGAACCAGAAGCCTCCATCCTTGGTCATCAACCTTTGGCGCAGCAGACAGCCGATTAATATAAACACAACCGGGAACGAGGTTTCAGATGATAATAAAGAGCCTCTTTTCCAGTATATTGACGCTCAAATTCCGAATCAGGAATCCTTTCCCCATAACGATATAGAACCTATAGCACAAAAGTTCTTGGGAGCTATAGATTCCTATCATCCGTATATGTGGGAAGTAGCGTCATCATCCAATGTCACCACGACATATGGACCACATGAGAATTCTATCTTCATTGTCCCGCCTAATTGCAGCAGTCAGCGTTCAATAGTCTTCGGCCACAGGCGCAATGGACCGACTGTACAAGAGGATTCTCCCGATGACGACGTTGGTAAAATGCAGGTTCACAGATACAGCCCGCAAGCTCTGAAGATCATGCAAAGTATGGGTTATGACTTGAAGCTGAAACCAGGTCTCAACTACGGGAAAGGCAGACGAATGCTGTTGCGTGGAGATCCCTACTATCAACGAACCAGTTTTGGGTTAGGGTATACCACCTCCCTTGAAGCTCCTGAGTTGAATGAGGATATCTTTTTCTCTTCTCAAAATGGCTTAGTGCCCTCCGACTTATCTCATGCTCTCGAACGAACATTATCAATAAATATGGTAGTGACAGATTCCTTCGAAGCAGACGAACAAGAATATGAACTATTTGAGAATGACACTTGGGCTCAGTAAATGGATACACAATGGGAGTTCCGCTTCTAGCAGAGAGAACCTCCCACTGAAGATAAAGTTATCCAGATTGACGTTGGGGATGAACTTTCGCCAAAGCCGATATTTATCAGTAACAATCTTTCCGAAGCAGAAAGGGAAGAAGTTATACAGCTGATAAAAGAATATATCGACATCTTTGCACGAAATTATGAGGATATGCCAGCTCTTGATCCAAAGGTGGCTACTCATAAGCTCAATATATTGCCCGATTCAAAGCCTGTGAAGCAGCACCAACGCCGGTTCCGCCCGGATATGATGGACGCCATCGAAGCTGAAGTCAAGAAGTTGATAGCCTGCGGCTTCATCCGAGAAGAATAACATCCTGACTGGGTCGCCAATGTTATCCCGGTCATGAAGAAAAATAAGAAAGTACATGTTTGCATCGATTTTCAAGATCTGAATGCAGCCTGCCCCAAGGATGAGTTTCCTCTTCCCATCACAGACGTCATGATTGACAATACATGCAGTTTTGAACGTATGTCTTTCATGGACAGATTTTCAGGGTACAATCAAATCAAGATGCATCCTGAAGACGAGAAGCATACTGCCTTTCGGACGCCATTGGGGGTATATTGCTATACGGTCATGCCCTTCGGATTGAAGAATATCGGGGCTACATACCAACGGGCTATGAGTAACATATTCCATGAGCATTTACGCAAGACAGTGGAATGTTACGTGGACGATGTAGCTGTCAAAAGCTGCCTCAAGGATAATCACATCCAAGACTTGAAGACAGTATTTGAATTGATGCGCCAATATCAACTCAAAATGAATCCTACAAAGTCCTTTCTGGGGGTATCTAATAGCAAATTCCTGGGATTTGTCATTACCGCCAAAGGCATTCAAGTGGACCCTGATAAAGTCAAGGCCATCTTAGAAATATGACCGTCCCGTAATCTGAAGGAACTCAGGGGATTTTAAGGCCGTCTGGCTTATATCCGGAGATTCATATCTAACCTCTCTGGGAGATGTCAGCCCTTTTTTTGTCTCATGAAGAAAGGTGTATCCTTTGTATGGGACGAAGCCTATCAGCAAGCGTTCGATGATATCAAATGCTACCTCACTAGTCCACCATTCGTGCTGTATGTTCGAGCGATGGATCATTCTCTGGAAGCTCTTCTCGCACAAAAGAACGATATGGGCCATGAACAGGCCTCTACTACCTCAGCAGGATGATGGTCGGAGCCGAACACCGGTACAACCCAGTGGAGAAAGAATGCTTGGCTCTGATGTTCGCTATCCAGAAAATACGGCACTATGTCATAGGCCAAACCATTCACATCATCTCCAGGGTCAATCCTCTTCGGGTACTGATGAACAAGCCAAGCGTTCTTAATTCCTGACTTGCGACTTGGGCGATGTTATTAACACCATATGACATGGTGTATGTCCCTCAGAAGTCCGTCAAAGGCCAAGCATTGGCTGATTTCCTAGCTGCTTATCCAATCCCGGAGGCCTCCAAACTGTATGAGGATATTCCCGACGAAGTTGCAGAATATAATTCCGTAATGGAAAGTGATGCATGGAAACTGTTCTTCGATGGTGCCTCCAGGACTGGTCCCAGGGAAAACGTGGTTTCGGGAGTAGGAATTGTCCTGGTTACTCCTGATAAGCTCGTTATCTATCGAGCATATTCTCTTAGCGAGCCCTGTTCTAACAATGTGGCATAGCATAACGCTCTACTAATCGGGCTCCAAGTCGCTAAAGAATTGGGCGTCGAATCTCTGGAAGCTTTCGGTGACTCTTTGCTGATCGTCAATCAAGTCAGAGGAATATATGAAGTCCGGAATCCAGACCTCATCCCTTATCACCAAGCAACGGTCGAGATAGACATGACATTCAAAGGGTTCTTCCTGGAACATGTGCCCCAATCTCAGAATCTGGAAGCTGATGCCCTAGCCAGTCTAGCTACAGATTTAGCTATTCCTATAAGAAGGCAGAATTCGGTAATCCTTCTTAGCAGAGATTTATTCTGTGTAAAAAACAACTTTCACATAGAATGCAGCTACGCTTTGAACACAGATCCTCCTAGGAGAGACTAGAGAAGTCCCTTTATAGATTTTGTGGCATACAGAATCTTGTCGGAGGACCCTAAAGAAGCAGTATCCGTCAAAAGACGATCATTACGCTTCTATTTCGAGGCATCTTCACAGTGTCTATATCGCTGGACCTACGACGGACTGCTATTGAGATGTCTCTCAGATGATGAGGCACAGCGGATTATCCGTGAAGCTCATAACGGCGTATACGGAGCACATCAACCCGGTCCTAAGCTACAGGATCGCATCAGGAGAATAGGCTATTACTGGCCTACTATGATCACAGATGCAATAAAGTATGCAAGACAGTGCAGAGCCTGTCAGGTCCATGCAGACTTTATCCATCAACCTCCTGAACATCTACATCCTACGGTTGCGTCCTGGCCTTTCGAAGCATGGGGTATGGATATTATTGGTCCTATTCACCCGTCTTCTTCCAGAGGTCACCGGTTCATACTGGCCATTACGAATTATTTCTCCAAATGGGCAGAGGCGATCCCTCTTGCTGAGGTGAAGGCATCTAATGTGATCATCTTCATCAAGCATCATGTCATTTATCGCTTTGGGATACCCCAAAGGATAATTCATGACAATGGACCTAAGTTCATCAGTCAAGCGTTTTATTGATTTTGCGATAAAAATCGAATACAAAATGTGGCCTCTACAGCATATAATCATGCTGCTAATGGTTTGACGGAAGCGTTCAACAAAACCATTATCAAACTCTTGAAAAAGTTTGTCTCTTCGAACAAGAGGGATTGGAATGAGAAGCTGGGAGAATGTCTCTGGGTATACCGCACAACTGTACGAGCACCGACAGGTTGTACCTCATTCTCACTGGTTTACGGGAGCGAAGCAGTTCTCCCCATCAAAATCCAGATTCTGTCACTCAGGATAGCCGTGGCTAATGAGCTGACTCAAGAAAAGAACGACCTTTTAAGGCTTCAAGAGCTAGAAGGATTAGACGAGAAATGCCTCCAAGCTCAACAGCGCATCGCATTCTACCAAGCATGTATTTTCAGAGCTTTTAATCAAAAAGTAAAGGAAAGAGTGTTCAAAGTCGGCGAGCTAGTTTTAGCCGTAAGAAGGCCGATGATTCTTACTCACAGGAGTAAGGGAAAATTCTAGCCCAAATGGGAAGGCCCTTATGTGATCGAGACGACGTTCTCAAACGGCGCTTACAGGTTAGCCAAGCCTAATGGAGACCTGTTAATGGCTCCTATCAATGGCAAATTCCTGAAAAGGAACTATGCTTAACCTACTTTGCTCAAGTGGAATATAGCGAAAACCTCATTCTGACAAAACTACTTCCAAAACGAAACTAGTTGGATCGTATTCTATCATGTTCATATTACCTCTGAATAGATATGTTTAACTAATTTGGAACTTCAAGACCTATCACGTCCATACTACCTCTGATAGTGTTTTGTGTACAAATTTTAGTAAAAAGTATATTCTATCATGTCCATATAACCTCTGAATAGATATATTCTGCTAAAACTTACTGAGAGTATATCACGTCAATATTACCTCTGATATCACTTTCACCCAAACCTGTCATTTATATTCTAAAATGATGGGTCCACAAAGTCAGATGAAAGCCTCTTTATTATTCCTAAAAAAGAGCGAAAGTACATTAAAAAGCAAAAAAGTACATCATTTGGGGGGAGCGGTTAGATCGCGAATCTGTTGCGCCAGAGCAACCATTCTCTCATCCCGGGAGTTCAAGACGTCGGCACGGGCCCGTTCCAACCTTGCCGTATTGTGGTTCAAAGCAGCTAGCTCAGACCGAGCCCGCACAAAACCTGAGTAGAAAGCACCCATACACGTCAGATTCTGCTGAACAGTCGCCAGTCGCTCCTTCAGCACATCTCGGGCTGCCGACAGAGAGAGAGCCTTCGCCTCTACTCGAACGAGCTCATCCTTCAATATGCGGGCCTGCGCTGCCACTTCCTCATATTCGGCTTCGCACCGGGTCAACTCGGGGACGACATACTCCAATTGGACACACTCACGATCTATCTCCTGCTGCTGAGCCTCGATGGACTTATTCAGAGACTCCATCTGTTCAGCAAGCTGCGCAGTCAGGGAGTCGTACCTAGCTTGAACGAGACCGTCAATGTTGCCTCGAGCTAGCTGCAAGTATTCGTTAATGGGCTGCTCCAAACTACTAACTATCTCCTCCAGCGTGTCAGCTACCCCAGTGTCGTTGAATTCTTGGATCGGCACTATCGCGGACCGGAAGGACCTCCTCAGCGACGCAAAGCTCAAATTCTTCTCCAACACCATTGATATTAACATTTTCAAGGTGGTGTAGAAGATACTAGTGTACTGCTCGGTCAGCGCAGCCAGATCCGAATGGACGCTGGGAGTGGCCGCGATATTGGCGAGTCCCCGTCCAAGAATAACCGCAGACGATGTTGCCACGGCCGTCGCCTCAACAGGTGGTGCAACAAAAGAAGAAGCGCCAACACCGGATGAAGTGACCGACGTACTCAAAGGAGGCATTGTCACAATGACAGGCTCGTCCTCCTCTTGAGATATCGGAATCTCTTCGACAGGCGAGCCGGCACCCGAAGATGTTTCCTCTTCAAAATCAGGCACCTCCGTGTCGCCGTCAGGACCTGACACAGAGCCAAAGGGCGCATCTACACTACCCTCTCCGAAGATGTCTTTCCTTGAAAAGAAGACAAAAGGAAGTTAATATCAACATAATGTTAATTTTCCTAAAGAAGAGGCATAAAAGACGGCATTTACCCATGGCCAATGGTATATATGTCGCGTTTGCGGCCAGTACAGCTAAATCATTTCTTAGTGATGCTAGGCAAGCTGTCATACCTGGAGAAGGGGGTGCGCTAACAGACATCGGCAGGTACTCTTCTGAATCTTCGCCGAGATCCACTTGAGGTTCACCAGGTGGAATATCGCTGGGTGCACCTACAAACACGGCAGGGGTCTCTCCCGATGCTGATCCGGATAAAGATATCCTCATTCGGCTCGGCCCCGAAGGCGATCTCGTTCCACTACCTGAAGCGGTAGCAGCGACAACAGCCTCCAACAGGAATTCTCCGGCACCACCAGCCGGAACATTAGAGGGTCCCTCTCTAAAAGGTGAGAAACCTCCAATCAAAGAATCATCTCCAACATGGGGAGATGCAGGCTCACTTCTAGGAGCCTCAATACCAGGAATCCGGAGAGGACGAGTAACCATCTTTTTCTTCCTCTTGCGAGGGGAAGTCTTCTTCGGAGCAGGAGCCCTTTCGCTTCCCAGAGATTACCAGAGGCCCTGCGGGCGGAGGTACTTCACCCCTCGGTACCGCCAACAGAGGCTCATCTGGATTGACGGACTCCTCACCCTCGTTAGAAGAAACCGAGGGGACTTCAACTCTTCCCCCGAGCTTGGAAGAGGGCATCCTAAAACTTCCATGCATATCAAAATCGCGATGGAAGGTGTTGGTTGCCACGTAGAACTATGCATACGAATAGAGAATGCGCAGCTCCGTGGAGAGTAAAATAACGGGCACGGTAAAAGTTGCCTCAGTACAACCCATGATGAAATATCGCCATCCTCTGGCTCCATCAATGAGTCCGCCCCTGGACCTGAAGCTAGTGACGATATTGCCCACGTACAACTGGTCGTACCCGAATTGCCTAGCAAACCGACTAGGCAGGTAGGGCTCGAAGAAGCAATGGTCTTCACTCCTGTACAGTAGATGGGAAGGTCTAATGCAGACCAACCAATTAAAAGACTCAGGAGAAAGAACGGTATTCCCGTCGCCTACGTCCTATAATCTGATCCCCTATTGATTGAGATGTACAGGGGGACAGTGCAGAAGAGCTTCCAGCTGTGACTGAAGTCCAGCACCCGCCGACAGTATATAACTGTGGTCACATTCCAGGAGGAATTCTTATAGTTCAACAAGAAACTAGCCCCCGAGCTACTGCCAGACCCAGGAGACATCATCCTGGGGTTATGAAGAATTAACCATCCCATCAAATACAGGTATGGTAATTCTACCCTGGGAAAGCTATCACGCCGAGTTTTATCGGCGAGCAGCCCGTCAGTCATGGCCCTCAGGCCAGCTTGAATACGGCACACCATGGCAGGAAGCAAGTCCAGTCTTGCCCCGAACACCAGACGCACTGCAGGCCATAGCGTATTGCGGTGAATGCGGTCCACAGATGCGATGCCGGGTACCACCAGTCGGCGCAGCCCTATGGAGAGGAAGCCAGCCAGTTGAGCTTCCCTGGACAGAGGCCTGCGGCAATGCCTCAAATAACTATAGGCCTTAGTGCCTACAGGATACTTTCATATCCCTTCGTCGAGGATCCAGTCCGGAGCCCCAGCGTCTTCCATGAGATCGTCGACTACCTGAGCATTATCACGCTCAGAGGATTCAAAGGCTGATCCTTGCCTTCCAATACCTTCTCCGGCTTAGCAGTCCTGGACCGGTGAAAGAAGAGATAGGATGTCTATTTATTGATCTGAGCCAAATCTGAGGGCTCACCATAAAAGGTGGTGCAAGAGAGGTAGTGGCACATCAGCTCCTGGTACACTTCCACTACCCGAGGGTCTGAATCTCCCAACTTCCGGTTCGTGGGAACATACTCTTCATATGGAGTATCCCCCATCGGCAGTCTCGAGATCTCTGCCATCTCGTGGAGGGCCAATCCCAACTCCCCCAGTGGAGTGGCGAAAGTCCCGGTGAGCGAGATATATCGCTCCATCAGTGCCAGAAATAGGTTAGGATTGAGAGGTAACCCAACACTGGTAGCACTCACAGCTGCAAACAGACCAATGCTCTCCAACTCGGTCTGAAAATGCTTCAGGGCCCATTCAGCTAAGCGAGCCCATCGAAGATTTGTAGGGATGATCCACCCACTTGTCCGAGGGTTCACCTTAGGGTATACTCTCCCGTGCCCCATGAAATTATTACAGAAAGTCGATAATTAGATCGGCTGGATCACTAAACTGTCTTTACTCGGGACACTGCCCAGGTATAGTCCCCTGAACATCGTCACATTGTCGGAAGGGCGGCTGAAAAAAGATCCCTGGTCAGCTCCTTTCAGATGAAATATCTTCCCCGGCCTGCCGTGAAGATCGGGAGTCAGCGTCCACGACATCCTCCTGGGATGTGTAGCATGGAAGAATACCGAGATGGGATAGTCTCTCAGCATCTTGGGCAGATATAAAACCAAGCTCCCGGCAGGAAAAACCCAGAGTTCTTTCTTGGACTTCGTCTGGGACTGCTTGTCAGTCATGTCCCCGAAGAGGAAAGCTGGCTTTATGTATTGGTTCCCATCTATGTACGTTAGGGGCTCTCCGTTGATCATGTTCAGCAGCGTTCGCTCGCCCTGAGCCGATATCAAAATTTTCCTTCCTTTAGGATACTGGGGCCCGGAGATAGGAAATGTCACGTGCGACAGATCCTCCAGATAGTTGGAGTGCAGCATCCCGGCGGCAGAACCCATCACATCGGGTAGCGGAGACGCATGCAAGTTAACTGCAAGAGTGCAAGAAAAATATATCAGTTCCTATAACTAGACATTACAGATCTTGCAGCATATGCAAAAAATCAACAGTATGTGCTTTTTGCCAAGACTGAGCTTTTACGCTGGGATCCCACTCCGAGGCATAAAATTCAAGACTGGCAGTATACACAAAGTTTTTGACAGTCTGTGTTTTACGCTGGACCGCCAAAATTTGAGTTATTACGCCGAAATTTCCATCCCTGCGTAACACTCAAATTATATAGTATACGCCGACTTTCGACAGTCAAAGCTTTTACGCCAGACTACAAAAATATGGAGTTTTTGTGCTGACATATTAGAAATGTGGACGTAAAAGATAAAACATCTCTGTGCATCATCTTCCTCGAAGAGGCTATCAGCACAGATGATGACCTAGCACGTTCACGTACAACATGTGCGAGGGATTTTCAGTCGTTCTTTTTCGTCCCAAAAGCTCTACCTTTAAGGCCGGGTGCACTGCTCGTCGACGGGATACTTCGTTCAGAATGAAGTTCGCCTTGCCCGACCGAAGACGCTCTCGCTTGAGCAGAAGAAGAATCAACCTTCTTTCCCTTAGAGGAGGTGAGTTGTTTCGAGGCCATTACTGGAAACTTTGAAGGCTCGGAGAAGAAACAAAGAAGAACTCGAACAGTCGAAGGCTTTCTTTCGCAGAAGACGGATGAAAATTTTTTCTCTCAGAAACTTGAGATATATATAGAGTTCAGATGGACTCCTCGAATCCCGAACCAAATCTCATAATTAATATTCGGTTATGATTGGGTACTACGTCAGCCTATTACTCAGAGAAGACGGACAGTCAGCGAATTCGAAAAGTTTTCGTGCGAAGCAGATTCGTGGTTTTTTATGCTAAGGAGCTTTCTACGCTCGACGGCTACAGATCTATGGTTTTACGCTCAGAGGCTATAAGTCTATGGTTTTATGCCCGGATGCTCTCATGCTCAGCAGCTTTTACGCTCGAGAGGCTACAAACCTACGACTTCACACTCAGCAGCTACAAATCTATGATTTTACGCTCGGTGGCTTTTACGCTCAGAGGCAACAGATCCACAACTTTACGCTCAAAATATTTCCTTTTCAGAAGCTACAAATCTACAGTTCTATGCCCGGATGCTCTCATGCTCAGCAGCTTTTACACTCGAGAGGCTACGAACTTATGATTCTATGCTATGACTTTCCCCACATCTGAAAGATACGCAGGCCAGAGTATGCGTATATCTGAACGATTCTCAAGGCGGTCAATTACAAGAGTTCACACAGAAGATACTCCTTCTTGACCTCAAAATATCCCAAGTACCCAAAGCATACAAAGTTCAACATTAAAAATTACTCTTCTTCATGGGTCGATTCGAAGTTCATCCAGAATCCAGTCTAAATATTTCGTCTACAGCTCAAGATGGCGACTCAGTTTTTAACAGGCATTTCTCGCCCTGTTCCAAGGGATTTTCGAGAAACCATTCTTGAAGATGATAGTCTGAACAAGGATTCTGTTTATCAGAAGTGACAGTTCAAAATTCTACACGGTTCCTCATTCCTAACAGTAGGACAGTTCGAACACTCGACTGCTAAGCGGCTTTCTACGTACCCTTAGTTATGCGTAAAAGATAGGACATGACCTAGCACTCTTTCTAACAGAGTCGGCATAAAATTATCAGACGTGTCGAAGCTACACATATTCAGACTTCACAGCAAAATATGGCAAGATGATCATATGCACAGAAGAAGACGATTTTATTAAAATTAAAAGCATGATTACATATGAGGGAAATCCAGTCTACAAGAGTTTTTCTTCATTTTCATGATTACATATGAGGAAAATCCCGTCTACAATGGACTTTCTCATCGTCGTCTGAAGATCGCGCCCAGAATCTGTTCTGTCAAGTTCTCGCAAGGGCGGAATTCTTCATCTATCTTCTCCAACAGTCAGTCGGTGACCGCAAACCGATTGACATATGATCAATGGCAGGAGGATACAAAACTGGGCCTGCTTAAATTGTGCAGACCCATCCTCCAATACAGGGAAGCAGGGTCAATCTGCTTTCCTGCGTCCAACGCCATGACAGATTGAGTTGAGATATTTCACCCAACTCAATCTCGGACGGCAGCTAGTTTGCCTGCCCTCGTCCAAGAGTAACGGGAGAAGATACAGCTTGCAAGATGTGTGGTCTAATACTACCCTTCCTCTCTCCCGAAGAACCGCCATACAAAGTTGCTGATTATCCCGAGCAGAGGAGACTATGATATCCTTCCATGATCCATCATTGCAGAGGATATTTGCTCGAAGATGCCGTCTTTTTCGGCTCCTTACATGATGGAAGAACATGGTCTCCTTCTTCCTCAAGTCGAACGGACAAACTCCGGCGATCATCTCTGTGTGGTGAAGGAAATATAGGAAGAACAGGTTAACTCCTCAGCCTTTTTATAGGCGAAAGAGATTACACCGATCCCCAATAACTCTGCCATAAAGTCAGCCTTGAAAGAACGTGTCAGACTTAACCGTTTCAGAGCGTTTCAAATTACGAGGAACGCTTCATGCTTCATTCAAAGCGTTTCAAATTACGAGGAATTTAAAAGCTTTGAAGAGAGTCTTGTAGAAGCATAAAAAATACGCTGGATAGCTCTACGCAGTATATTGATGCAGGGCAGTGTAAAACAGATGACTTCAGAGCCATCAATGTGCAACAGAGCTTTTTTGCTGAGCACAGCGTAAAATATAGGCTCAAGGACCATCCGCGTAAAGCAGTATGTCCAGGCTGCTTCAGCGTAAAAAGGGTACTACATCGCCTTTATGGCGTAAAACTCATCCGCTTTCAATACAGCACTGAAGTGTACGAGTAACGTTTTGTATTCTTCGAAATAAACCTGTCAGATCATGCAATGAACCTGACGTCTGGACTCCTGACAAAGGGTACTGCACGACTACCCAGGCGACAGCTATAATGATGGCGCGGCACTGCAACCCAGGCTGTCATTTACTGCCATTCCTTGGCGTACATCGCTTTTACGCATACAAAGGAATACGCTGCCTAGTTTTACACAGGCAGATGTGAGCTGTTTATGCTCCACAAAAGACAAACAGCCTGCCACATCAAAAGCTGCTCTTCGTACAGGGCTCGAGGCACGTCTCTGCATTTAATGCGCAGAATACTGACAGATGCCCGAGACACGTCTTCGCATTTAATGTGCAGAAGGGTGGCAGACCTTCAAAACATGACTCTGCATTTAATGCACAGGATAATGGCGAATCTCTGTATTTAATGCAGGAGATTTGATTAAATGTCACTGAACCGTCGTTTAGTGACATCCCCTTTGCGTAAACTGGTTTTACGCATACAAGGGGATACGCTGCCCAGTTTTACACAGGCAGACGTGAGCTTCTTATGCTCCACAGAAGATAAACAGACTGCCACGTCAGTAGTTACTCTTCGTACAGGATTCGAGGCGCGTATCTGCATTAATACGCAGAATGATGGCAAATCTTCAAGACACGTCTCTGCATTTAATGCGCAGGATGGGGGCAGATCTCTGCATTTAATGCAAGAGATTTGATTATATCTCCAAAAGTTGTAATTTCGGCTAAGACGTCCACATCATCTCGGCTTCTACACCCACTCGGCTTCTACGCCCACTCGGCTCCTACGCCTACTCGGCTTCTACGCCTACTCGGCCTCTATGACCACTCGGCTCCTACGCCTGCTCGACTTCTATGCCTACTTGGCTTCTACGCTATGGTGACAGTTATTGGCTTCTACGCCAACCTCTTCTACACAAAGGATAACTACCTACGTGGCTTCTACGTCGTGATCTTCGCAGCAGTTATACGCGTTGTCCCTTAGTTGGACACGCGTCACACGCTCATTCAAAAGGTCATCTATATGCAAGCAATGGTTATTATAAACGTCATATAAAAGGATGCTGTACTTTCCACTAGTCGGTTTCTAGACCGACTGAGTGGTCACAGGCAAAGAGAAGTGATCGACGACTTTGGTATCGGGCATCCACTCTCTTTAGCAACCTTCGAAGCTGCTTACTGTCTTCTACGACACTTCTTCATCATCGTGTGGTCCAAGGGACAAAGTGATCGACTGCAGATCAGACTCCTATAGCAATACTTACCCAGATTAAATAAATTATACTCAACATCCTCGTATAGGATTAAGTTGTACAATCTTGTTTGTAAACACCGAAGAAGGGCGGGTTTTCGTATAAAACCTCGTTTTTATATTCTTTTTTGTTTATCATCAAACACAATAGTATTGGAGTGATTTTTATATGTATATGTATATATATTTACGTGTGCTAGCATAGGTTTTAGCGGGTTTAGGCGGGGTGCGTGGTCTAGGTCGAGGTATCGGATACCGAGGGTATCCCGGTATCTCGAGGGGCGAGTTTGAGAGTTTACTAGCTTAATGAGCTAGTTTTGACCTAGAATTTTAGGGGCACCCTAGTTTGACATAGCTTTGACCATAATTGTCCTCGTTGACCGTAAAAGTCAACGTTTGGCCTAGTTTTGACCTAGAGTTGACTTTTTGGACCCCGATTGACTTTTTGATCCGAATTTCACCGGTTTGACCCATTCGACCTAGAATATCCCTAGAAGCCTATTTTTAATTATTTTATATCATTTTTAATCCTTAGAACCCTGTTTAATTCTGCTTTTCGTAATAGGTTCTTGCGACACCGGTCCGGATCTCGATCCTCATCAGTTGCTCAGGACATCAGGCGAGTACCTACCTTTGATAGTTTCCATTTCATGATAGTGTTTATATCACCTGTTCTAGAACTGTAATACTTGATTCTGACACATTGTTACACGAGCTGGTACTAGTGGATCCCGTCATGAGATGCTATCCCCCTTACCGTGTTCAGCGGGTACTCTATCACGTGTATTTCATCATGTGCTTCGAGTATTGATTCTCATGTGCTATCATGTGCTTTTTGTGCTCTCGCCTTCATGTGTGCGAGCTACTTATCATATACGTAGCGTGTCGTGGTTGGATCCAAGAGTATTAGTGGGGGAGGGGAGTAGGAGTTGGTTATGTGATCAAAGCCAAACAGTATTCATGTGTATGTCGGTTATGCAACTCACGTATAATGGAGTTATCGTAGTATTTTTAATGTGCAACCTAAGCCGATCACATAACGAACTTGTGCTCAAGGCACTTAGCTAGTATTCCTGTTTTCTCACATGCAATTACTTCTCCACTACTTGTATTGTTCTCCAGTTTACATTGCAGCTACTTATTCTGCTCCAGCATGTACTTATTTCCTGTGCATCTTGTATACTTTTCTATTGCTCGTCATATACACCTTACCATGTATTTGGAGTTGCTTTCAGAGTTATGTACTTCGCTTCACTCCTAACTGGGCATATTTTTTCCAGAGGATCCTGAGGATTATTGCCCGACATTCTACGGGTCGGGTGTCGAGGAGTGCTGTAACCCCGAGACTGAGGAGGAGCCCTGCGAGGAGACGCCTTTAGCGCCCTAGTTAGCTAGGTGGGTTTCATGGGTTGTTCCCAGTTGTTATTTGGATGATTGTACTTATTCTTTTGCTGATGTGAGATGTTGTAGATACTATAGACTTGGACTGTATATTTTGGATATTGTCTTGCTCTTTGGTTCTGGTTTCCTTTTGATATCATATCGTGCTTTTATTCTTCCCTTAGTTATTGTGATTAAGAGATTATATATATATTGTGTGGTTGCCCTCCTTTTGGAGAGGTTATTGACAGATTTTGTGAGATAGATTATTGACCTAGAATGAACCTTACAGCGTTCTACCGTTGATTTTGTGGCGTAGACTGGACGTACCCACGGCTCATGCCCAATTTTTCAGGTGCGGGTCGTGAAAAATCAATATTACATTTGATGAAATCAACAATCAAGTACCAAATGATAGCGACGACGAAGAAGTTATACCTATATTCAACAAAGCCCCTGAAGGTACAACTGGTACAAGTTATCTGGAATGTTTGTCCAAGAGATTGAGATTCTCTACATATCTTCCAAAAGACTTGGTAATAGGTGATGTATCAAAAGGTGTAAGTACACACTTTTGAAATAAATATATTATTGCAAATGTTGCTTTTATTTCTTAAATAGAACCTAAGAATGTAGGAGAAGCATTTACTGATAAATTTTGGATTTCTTCTATGCAAGAGGAACTCAACCTGTTTGAACGTAATCAAGTTTGGAAAATTGTTCCTAAACCTAATGATTATCCGATCATTGGTACTAAATGGGTTTTTCAAAATAAATTAAATAAGAATGGTTCAGTCACACGCAATGAAGCATGTCTCATATCAATGTTACAGCAAAGAGGAAGGTACTGACTACGATGAGACTTATGCTCCGGTTGCTAGACTAGAGTCCATTCGTATGCTCTGTACTTTTGCTAGTTTTTATAATTTCAAAAAAATTTAAATGGATGTTATTAGTGCTTTTCTAAATAGTTTTATAAAATAAGAAGTTTTTTTTTTAAAAATAACCCCCTGGTTTTGAAGATTTTAAGTACCCTGGACTAGTTCTCTCAGAGGAAAACTAGGATACAATTTTGGTATTTGCGTTTGCTCTCTCTTACCCTTACTACTTTATATATTTGTCTTGCTTATTACTGTTTGTAGTTATCTGCCTTTATTTTGGATAAATTTTTAAATGGATAGATTATTCTGCTGCATTATATTCACCCTCCTTCGAGAGATGCCATTACGGTCCTTCAGAACTGATAGTCAAGCAAACGAGTCAGAGGTAGTATGAACATGACTACTTTTTTTTACTGGAGAACACGAAAAGCTCATATTTTAGAGGTAAAGTGGATGTGAACTACTTTCTTTGTAGAAATTTTATGGAGATGACAACAAAAGGGACAAGTCACAGGTGGTATGGACGAGACCTCCTTCTTTTGGTGGGAAGAACTGCTTATAATTTAGAGGTGATATGGACGTGAACCATTTGTCTTAGAGAAGTTTCATGGATCCATTATCCATTGCTCACTCAAGACTCTCAAGTACGGATTATAAATTTGTCCATGGCCTTCGAAAAGAAATAATTGGTTGGGGAGGACCTCAGCTGTGCACATTACACTTTTACGTCCCTCTGCTAAGGATAGCAATGACACACACACTTTTTTTTTGCGTGCCAAACTTAAGCATTGTATTTCTTTCGGAAGTTATCGTTGATTGGAATCATGAGCTAGTCATTATTAGGATTAACAAGCTTGTACGTGCCATTGGAGTAGACCGTATCCACTACAAACGGACCCTCCCACTTAGATTGGAATTTTCTCGCCTTCTTGGGGGTCATGATCTTCGGTCTCCTTAGAGTTCGAACGAGATCGCCGACCTAGAATATCCTTTCCTTTACCTTCTTTTTGAAGGCCCCGGTGATCGTGCTTGATATAGCTCAATGTGCTGCTGAGCCAAGAGGCATTTTTTGTCAAGGTCCTCCAACTCTTGTAGACGTCGACAATGGTTGTCTTCGGCAGTTAGCTGGTTGGTAAGGGCCACCCGGAGAGAAGGAATTTGGGTCTCCAAAGGAAGTACAACTTTGCTTCCGTCGCACAAAGAGAACGACGTGCTGCCAGTCGGAGTTCTGATCATTATATGATAGGACCATAGAAATTCTCCCAGCTTCTCATGCCAGTCACGTTTGTTGGTTGAAACGAACTTTTTGAGTAGCTTGATGATGGTCTTATTGAATGCTTCGGCTAATCCATTTTTTGTTGGATTATAGGCGATTAAAACTATATTTTGGATTCAATTTTTATTGTAAAATCGAAAGAATGCGTGGCTTACAAACTGTGGACTATTGTCATGAATGATCATGTGAGGCAAGCCAAAGCGGTAGATGATATAATATTTAAGGAAATTGATCAAGGAAACTGATCATATTGGATGTTTTCACTTCTACGAGGGAATGGCCTCCTCCTATTTAGAGAAGTAGTCTGTGATAGCCAGGATGAACCGGTGCCCCTTAGACGAAGGTAGACTGATCGGTCCTATGATGTCCATACCCCAGGCTTTGAATGGCCAATACACAATAGTCTGGTGTTAGAACTCGAAGGGTTAATGAATGAAGTCTGCATGGATTTGACATATCCTGTACTTCTTCACATAATTAATGGCATTTGCCACCATCGTCGGCCAATAATAGCCTATGCGTTGGAGGCGGTCTTGAAGCTTAGGACCAGGTTAGTGAGCACCACAAACACAGTCGTGAGCTTCACGAAGAGCTTTCTTTGCTTCGACTTTCGATAGACATTATAATAGGAGTCCGTCATAGGAATAACTTCACAGCATCTTAGTGGCTATATCATAGAAGGACCGGAGGGAGCATCTTCTAATAAAAGTGGCATCATTCGGGACGTCCATAAGGATTCCGTATACAGTATAGTCCATAAATAGGAGTCTCCAATCTTTAACATTGGTATCTGCATCCACAGAGTGGCTTAGACTCAAATATAAGTTGTTTCATGGGCAGACCAGCTCTTGACCCACCACAGTGATCAATAGTTGGGTTTTGATTGGAGTTGCTAAAGAAGTGGCGAGGCCGGCAAGTACATCAACCTGAATATTTTATAGTCATGGTATATTTTCTACGAAGAACTTTATAAAAGTAAAAATTATTTTGACGACCGCT
Organism: Iris macrosiphon; assembly: GCA_036927795.1. Lineage (NCBI taxonomy): Eukaryota > Viridiplantae > Streptophyta > Magnoliopsida > Asparagales > Iridaceae > Iris > Iris macrosiphon. The sequence continues at coordinate 108,847,996 of JAYESA010000018.1, forward strand.
TGGTGGTAAGGTAGCAGGTCCTCGTGACGGACTTCGTACTCGCCATGGACTTGACTGACTATTAATTTGGACTCGCCATAGGCTTCTAGGTAGTCAATCTCTAGTTGTTTAGAAAGCTGAAGCCCAATGATGAGAGTGTTGTACTCTACCACATTATTGTAATACAGCTCCGTAAGTGAGTATGCACAATGAATGACTAGTTCGTTGGGAGAGATCAGCACTATCCCTACTCCGGCAACGATATTGCCTTTGGGCCGTGTTTTGGAAGCACCATTTAAGAACATTCGCCTAACTGATTCTCCTGTCGTGATAGTTTTAGACTCTAACACCTTGTCGAAGATTTTGTTATAGAGTTTTAAATTCTCCGGTACTGGATGAGCTACTAGAAAGTCGGCCAATGCTTAGCCCTTGATAGCCTTTTGCGGGATGAATACCATGTCGTAGGGTGATGGTAGGATTGCCCATGTGGCTAGGCAAGAGTTAAGTATCCCAGGCTTGGTTATGAGGACTCTGAGTGGGTTCACTCGAGAGATCACATGGATGGTTTGCCCTGTCAAGTAATAGCGGGTCCTTTGGACAATGAATACTAGAGCACGACATTCTTTCTCGACCAAATTATACCTATATTCTAAGCCAATTATCGTTCTGCTGAGATAGTAGATAGCTTTCTCATAGCCTTTGTCGCTATTCTGGGCAAGAAGAGCGCCGAGGGAATATTTAATTGCCCGGACATAGAGTAAGAAGGGATTTCCCATGATTGGGGCTACCAACACTGGGGGGTTAGTGAGATACTTCTTAATATCGTCGAATTATTGCTTGCACTCTTCCATCCAGGCGAGGGATACTCCCTTCTTCATGAGTTAAGTAAAGAGACGACATCGTCCGGAGAGGTTGGCTATGAATCTCCTAATGTATGCCAGTCTTCCCTATAGAGCACTAAGTTCTCGTAGGTTCTTTGGAGGATGCATATCTAGGATAGCCTTAGTCTTCTCAGGGTCGATGTGAATACCCTTTGAAGTTATAATAAATCCAAAAAACTTATCGCCGGAGATTCCTAGGAATGACTTGGTGGGTTTCATCTTAAGGTGATGGGATCGCATTAGATCGAATACCGTATTTAATTTATGGAGATAGTCATCTTGAAAATGACTCTTGACAGCGATGTCATTAATGTAATATTCCACGCGCAGATGATCGTGAAAGATAGTTTTCTTAGCTTGCTGGTATGTTGCACCTTGTTCTTCAGACCGAAGATCATCACGGTGTAACAGTACACCCCTATTGGCATCTGGAACGACGCATGCTTCTCATCGTCTAGAAATATTTTGATTTAGTTGTAGCCTAAAAACCCGTCCATGAAGGACATACGCTCAAAGCCATAAGTTGTAACTACCTAATTTCGGGAGAGGGATATTTTTGTTATTTCCCTATTATTCAATTATTGTGAATAATTTTTATATTATAAATATATTGTTGACTAGTGGACTAGCTTCTATTAATTAGACTTAATGTTAGTAAGCCTAAATGAACCCAACTAGACTTGACATGACCCATTATTGCAACCAATTAGTTTAGTCATAGTTGACTCATTAACTAGAAAGAATGACTAGAATATTCCCACTAGCTGTAGAGATGCCTTCTTTAATAAAATATATTCTATTTATGACATGGAGAGGGGCTTTTAATCTTTATTATATAATCCTAAACCAAATCCTAACCCTATTAGGAGGCTATATAAGCCTCTTTATTCATTAATAGCCTCAATTTACTTTCCTAATTAATTTATCCCAAATTTGGAAGCAAATCCTAATCTACCCATTCCCAAATCTTATCCCCCCTTATTTCCATTCCAAAGGAGGCTAGGAGCTTGGATTGCTAGAAGCTCTTGAAGTGGAGGAGCATTGGCTTGAGGATTGTGTCTATTTTGTGTCCACTTGAGGAATATATTGGGAATCCATCTCCTAATAGGTATAATCTAGATTTTTATTAATTTCATGATTAATATGATGCATAAGACCTATAACGAACCTTCCATGGCTGAGGACTATCCATATGAATAAGAACTAGGTTCTTTGGAGGCTTATTGTGATTTATATATTAAGTTTTGTACCAATTTGGGGAAAAATCTAAATTTGGTGCACCAAATATTTGATACTAGGTCTAATGAGTATTAGAAGCTTTGATTTATGGATATTAGAGGTTTATGTGTCTATAATTGGATATGAGTAGGATGTATCATGATACGCCATGAAATGCCATGATACGGGGGTGTAGATTTGGTATTTTTCTTTTATATTGTGTGCCAATATGCTAATTTTCTTAAATTGCATTAGAATGGTAATTTTAGTTGTAATCACACTATATTTAGTATATAAATTATGCTCATGAGTTATTATGTGAGTATTGGAAGGTGTACATTGGTGTATCATAGTCTATCCTAGTAAGATACAAAGTGTACATGCCAAGTGTTTGATACTTGGTGTGTGTGTTGGTTGATATTGGTATTGTTGGAGAATGTTGTGTATAGTGTGAGTAGTGTTTAATAGGTTGTGTTGGTAGTGTGTGAGGGGTTCATTGGTGATATAGTTGTTGGTGTGTGGAGTATTGGAGGAAATATAAGGGTATTCAGGTGGGTCAAGGAGGAGGGCTGATGCAATTGGATAGTATAGGCCAGTCAAGGTTGGGTGTAAGTATTGAAGGAAGTGTGGGTCATCAGTTATGGGGCATGTTCAGGATTTGCACAGTAGAAAGGTACTGCTGTGCTTATAACAGTGGGGGTTTATTTAGTTCGGGTCCAACATGGGATTCTTAAATTAGTATGTATGTTAGGGCTCGGGTTTCAGGCTAGTGACAACAAGGGGATATGCGGGACTTGGTGGCAGGTTAGGGAAAACAGTGTGATGTGCATTGGGGTATCATGGATCTCCTTCTATAGAAGTGACAGGAACTTAAGAGCTTGTGTGCATTCGAGGCAGAACACAACAAGGTGTTTCAGTATCCAGTATGAGTTAACGTAGAATACCGGGTGATTGCTACCCGCAGATCCAATTGCAACATGAGTTGGGAGGGCATGGCTACCCCCTGTTCTTGTTTTCGAGCGTGTATCCTGAAATACCCCATGGTAGGTGATGTTTGCTATCCTGCTGATCGCTTCATAATGCGCTGATCGACACCCTTAGGTTAGGTAAGCTTTTCTTCAAGATTTTCTTCATCGGGGGAGACCTTCATGTTTAGTAACATGAAGCTACAAGTAGTTCCTCCTCGTTGTGCAGTTGTTTCCTGGAATATTGTTGGGTCAGTGACGTGAGTTACAATTGCTGGAATACCGGCTGTCTGGTTGGAAAAATTGGTGCTCTAGTGCAGCAACAGTTGATGATGATATTGTCACAAGTGTGTCTACGAGGGGACACATCATGTGCACGTGTTGCTTCTTTCGTCCTACGCTTGTGACTAATCATGTTGCATAAATCATACGATGGAAGCTTCACTTTTAAACCCATTTTATGTGCTTGGACAACCCTTGCGCATGAATGTGAAAGTGGAAGGTTTTCTTCCTGATCCAGTTCTTTTGTAGAAACTGCAACTGGATCATTAGTTGAAGACTTGATGTGAGATGGACCTATTTCATGTGCACAACCAAACTAGGTGCATGGGTCTGTCCTCACAGTGTTTCCTCCTTGACTTGGATCAAGTACAACTACGACGTCCAAGCAAGTTTAGGAAGGCTTTAAGGGTTGACCCACTTTTGGTACATGAGTGCCTGGGTCAGCCCTGTATAGTCTCTCGTCAGTAGCGTGCATGATAACCATCGGTGCATGCTTTTGGAAAGCTGGTTGCGCAGCCCCTCGAACGTGCATGGTTCGGGTTGGTTTGGGTTTCCTTGAACCAGCTCTCTTAGACGCATAGTATAGGGAATCCGGGTCAGGACCATAGGAGTCTGTTTTAAAGAGGACTTTTCCTGTAGAGGACTTCGTGTGCCTATGTTCTGGCATGACACATCTTCTCTTGCATAGGTCACACTGTGGGCACATCTCTTGAGGTTCAACACCGTTCTCCTCAAGAGCGACTTCGGAGATGGAGATGGGATGCACGCCAACCTTATGTGCATATATGACGGAGGTTGTCCATGCTTCTCGGTCAGCTTTCGGGTTTGGCACAACATCCTTGATGACCCAAATCTTGCAAGGTCGTACAGGCCCCCTTGAAGAACTTGGTATATCGGCAGGATATATGTCAACATCATGTGCATCTGCGGTGGGGGTTGGTAATATATCGAGCACCGACCTCGGGCGATACACAGCGGCCTTGGCGACCTGAGTCTCGCGAGCCTTGCGAGGTCATACGGGCCTCATTCAAGAGCTCGGCTTGCCCAGCATGTCTTCAAATACCTGTTGATTGAAGTGAACGACCAACATCCTTTGAGTCAAACCCAACTTGGTCATGTTGGATTGCGTCATTAGCTTCTCATTGGAAGAGAAGCTCTTCCCCAACAGAGTCACCAATTTTGTCGACATCGCCAAATCAACGCTCGGGATAAAGTTGAACGAACTTTTTATTGATTGAGAATTGACAAATATTACAACTTTATTCCGTTGATAATCTGGGACCAAGGAGGGTGACGAGACTTCGGGGAGCAGGAATATACGACTCAACGGGTGTCCCTTGCTTCTGTCTTCTTCTTCTCTCTCTTCCTTTTATCTCTTTTGTCCTCTGTTTATTTTTTCATGTAGGAGATGCCCACTATTTATAGCCTTGAGAAGACATGCACACGCGTATCTCATGCTGCCGTATAGTGGCGCATGCCACGTGGTAATTGGAGATCTGTGGTTGCTGATGCCTATAATACTCGTGACACATGTCATATGACGATTTTGATTACACCTTGGGAATACGTTCGCCCAACGCATGAAGATCAATGGGGTAGTAGTAGTGCATGGCATTTATGGTACATGGGAACACTGGAGTAGTAGTGGCACATGGAACTACTGGCACATGGGAACACTGGGGTAGTAGTAGTGCATGACACTGCTGGCACATGGGAACACTACTTATGTTGTGGATGGCGCATGGCTCTTGATCACTTTAGTAGATGGGTCTTGATCACTGCGGTGCATGGATTTTGATTACTGTTGGCACATGGGTAGAGATTTTCTATGCTTCTATAATTCTATGGACTTCAAATAAAATATCAGAAGCGAGCAAATTTCTTAAAATTTGTCTTTCACGCAAGGAGATAAAGAGGGTCGACTAAAGAGAAGAAAATTTGAAAAGATCATCGTCCACACAACGTCCAATCCAAGGAAGGAATACATCCATAATATATTGGGGTCCCTATCTGGTCAAGGTTGCTAAAAACCTTCATCTTCTTCTCATTACTTTAGGTATAATTCGTGAACCCTAATTTTCGCCTTTGAAGGATTAGATCACGTATTAAATCTGTTAATCTTCTATCGATCGATATGCACACTAATCTGCGGTCCCCCAGTTCTATCAGTATCACCGTGAGATAATCGATGCACTGTAAACAAATTAAGTTACTTATGCAACACATAATATAGTTATGGATTTCTTAGTAAACTGAGATAATCTACAAATTACCCTAGATTTTTAGAGACCCTTGGCACTTCCAAAGATCCTGTATATGACCCTTTCTTTGATCATAATCTTTGAACTATCATTTTCCCTAGTTTTCCTAATTTTATACTATATCGTCGGTATACTAGCAGTGTACCATAGGAGTTTTTTTGGCTTAGATAATCTAATGGCCATTGGTCGTTGAATTTAATTTGATGATCAAGATTGGTCATGGGTTTATAAAAAAAAACAATCTAGTCATCCTTTCATTTATTCCTTCCTTCCTTTCTTGTCCTCTTTATTTTCATCCTTTTTCTTCCCTTTTCCTATCCTTTCTCTTATACTCCCTAAGATCGCCGTTTGACATCACGGATCGAGGTTTATTCTGACTTAAGTCAGCCTAGGGGTGCACTTAAAGCCCTCTTGGATCCCTAGCTTGCATTGACCATTTTTACAATAAATACAACTTGCTTGTGAGGAGGCCTTAGTCACGATTTATTTTCTTTGATGTTTTGATAATTTTAATAGCATAGATCTGACCCTTATGGTCATTTCCAGTTTCATTGGTTTTGTATTCCATTTAAAATTTTCATGATTTAGTTGAGATGTAAATTTAGGCATAAAGATTGGGTCATCGTAAAATTTATTCTCACTTCACACAAATAACTAGGGGAAATACCCAACTTATAGAATTTAATTTGGACCAATATCAACCAAAGTAGAAAAAATATAGAATTTCATGAACTGTCATGTGTGGAATATCGTTGGGCCAAAACCTGGCCAGGGCAACTTTTTTGAGGCTTTCATGCTTGATCTTTGAGCCGAATTTAATCGAGAACTACACGAAACTTATGTAATATGGATAATCTAATGCCTATATGGTAATTTATATCATATATGGATTTTTTTTCATTTGATTGTATTGCATAAGGAAAAATAGGATCCTAATACACAATCTAACATTTGCTCGGTGACTAAAGGCCCATAAAAATATACATAATGACATAACACAGGAAAGCTGGTCAAGTTTAAAGATGAAAGAATAATAGAATTTCTCAGTAATCGACACATTACACGGTTCTATGGAAAAAAACATTACCAAAACAGAAAATTGCACATAGAGCATAAAAGTTTTATTTTATTCCATCTAGAGCAATGAAGTTATAAATTTTTTGAGGAGAACAATGAAACGCCCTTTAAAATGACATTTTTGAACAATTGTCCAAAAATGCCCTTAAAAAGGGCATTTTTATGCAAATATTATTATTCATTACTTTCTATTCTAACAGTCGGATTTTATAATACACAATTTACTCTAAAACATCCTTAAAAAGGGCATTTTGGGCTTTTGTTCAAAAAAATCCTTTTTAAGGACGTTTCTATGCTTTGTACACAATTTTGAAACTTCTATGCTCTGGATGCAATTTTTTGAACTTTTTATGCTCTATACGCAATTTTCTATCACCAAAATGTTGTCAGTTTTCCCATCAATCAATCATGCACTATTAGACAACCTAGTCCATAATACCAACAAGTAACCACACCATTATATAACCAATACATGTGATCAGTGTAGAATCATATTAGATGAAAAATATTGACCAGATCAATATATAATGGAGCAGTGCAATAAACTATATCATGATATTACGGTGGGTGAGTCGACAAGTTATGATACCATAAACAATAATTATATTCTACAATTTACTTTAATGTGATATAATATACAAGTAATAGATAAACGTATATTGATATACACAATATCAAGAATAAACCCGATATGAAAACTTGAGAAAAATATCATATTGATCGAAAGACAAATATGTTCACTCAATGTTGTGCGACAAAGTCGCATGGTCCCCTTCTTCTCGTTGAAGCGATCATTAGATGCCACCACTGTAGTCGCCTGGTTGTAGCAACATATTGGTATAGCCAAAATCTGTGCACTAACTAGTGGAAGATCATACATGAGTTTCCTAAGCCATTCTGCTTCATCTCCTGCAACTACCAAAGCTTCTGAGCACTAACTTTCATTACTGAAGCCTTCTACTACTGCTGGATAACTGCTATAGTTCAATTCATACTTTTGAGTCATGTTGAGATATCTAATGACTCTCTTCACAATTTTTTAGTATTCTATCCTTGGATTACTTGTGAACCGACTCTATCCTTGGATTACTCGTGAACTGACTCAGCATCCCCATGACAAAAGCAATATCAATCCAAGTTACAGTTGAAGCATATATTATGCTTCCGTTAACACTTGAGTATTCCAACTGTCTGACACTTTTCTGGGATTTGGCTTCATCTTCTTGTCAGACCTGTATGGAGTATCGATCCCTAAAAGATTCTGATATCCATAGTATGTGAGCATCTTCTCTACGTAGTGAGCTTGTGATAGAGCAAACCAATCTTCCAAATGATTTTTATCCCAATGATAATATCAACATCTCCCATATCCTTCATATTGAATTTGGATGAGAGGAACTTTTTTTATCTCCATGATGCATTCTAGATCTGGACCCAGGATTTGCATGCCATCCACATAGAGACACATAATTACCTCTCTCGCATCGACGAACTTTATGTCAATATTCTTATTATTTCGCTGACCTTGTAGTCGTTTGAACTGATGAATATATTAAACTTCTTATGCCATAACTTGGGAGGTTGCTTCAGACTGTACAAAGATTTTACCAGCGTACAAACTTTGTCTCCAATTCTCTTGATGATAAAACCTTATGTTTGCTGCATGTGAACCTCTTCAGTCGGATCTTCTTTCAGGAATGCTATTTTAACAACTATATGATTAATAACAAACTCATGAATATAACAAAAAGCAATCAGCATCATGATAGTTATCATCCATACAACTAGAGCATATGTGTCAAAGTAGTCGATCCCCTGCTTATAAGAAAATTCCTTCACTACTAGCCTTGACTTGAACTTATTAACAGTTCCGTCGGCCTTCATCTTCTTCTTGAAGATCCATTTGCATCTTATGGGTTTTGCTCCTTCAGGCTGATTGACCAACATCCAAGTGTTATTGGATGTTATGGAGTTAATCTCATTATTGAAAACCTTATTCTAGAAGACATTGTCTTTAGTCCTTATTGCCTCATCATAGGTAAGCGGATCTACTTCCACATAATAGGTGACGAAATTATCTTTGAAGTTCTTCGGCCTCCTTACTCGCTTTAAATATAGTTCAGCAAGCAATGGTTCAAGCACTGTCTCTTCAGTGATAACCTCTTCTTGGACTACATCTTCTTTGGAAGAACCTGCCTCCTTGGTGCTAACCATATTCTTCGAAATATTCGCTTTTAGAATATTCTTATGCCTGACAAACTTGTCTTTAAAGAATTTTGTATCGCGAGATTCAATGATATAATTTGATTCAATATCAAAAATTCTCTGAGCGTCACCCTTTTCATCATAACCCAAGAATATGGTCCTCGTAGTCCTTGTTTCTAGCTTCTGAATTTGATATATGGAAGCTTTACTTATGTCAGACACCCCTACTCTCAAATAATATTCAAGTCGGGTCATACCTTGAACTAGAGTTATGAGAAGTAAGATCTGATTCTACGAACAACACTCTATTCAGAATAAATATTATTGTAAGCACAACTTCTCCACAGAAGCAATTCGGAAGACCAATAGTCAACAACATATAGTTTATCATCTCTGTCAATATCTTATATTTCCTTTCTGCTATGCCATTTTATTGGGGAGAATACAGAGTAGTTTTTTCATTGATAATTCTATGTTCATTGTAGATGATGCAAATTTAATGGAATGATACTTTCCACCTTGATCGCTTCTAAGTCTACTTAGTTTTTGTCCTGTTTGACGTTCAGCTTCCGCCTTGAAGTCCTTGAACTTCTCGAACGCTTCATCTTTTGACTTTAGAAGATAAATTGAGGTGTACTTTAAGAAGTCATCTATGAAGGTAATAAAATACTTCATCCCAGCCTTTGAGAGAATTTCTTGAAGTCACAGATGTTTGAGTGCACCAACTCCAAAAGATCTGTGCTTCGGTTCACCCTTTTGAACAGCTTCCTTACAATCTTAGTCTGTCTTCAGACTTCAGACTTCTCTACTTCCTTATCCCTATATTTGGAGATAAGGACTAGACTATATATTTTATTATTTCTTTTACAATATATAAGTCCTAGTCTATTGTGCTACAACTCAAGAGGATAACCAGAAGAAGATACTACACATTGACACTTTTGAAAGATGTTGCAAGCTATAATTTAAACATTCTTTCAGTAAAAAAAGCTTTTTCAAAGTATGCTCCTTTGTAATATATCATCATTTAGCCAGTGTTGATGTTTATCCTCAGGCCCGCGTTGCACAACAGACTTCCTGAGATCAAGTTCATGGTAACCACCGGCACGTGCTTCATATTCTTCACGTAACTTCTACTTGTGAACTTTTTTGACATCGAAACCTTCTCATAAGTAGACCCATATATAGTGAACAACTCCTTTTTAGAGACAACATGGCAAGACATACCCGTGTCCACCCATCAGTTAGTGTCCACGCCAGATGAATCTTCTTGTGCAATCATAGTAATCATGTTAAGCTCATTTTTTCTTTTGGTTAGACTTGGATCTGCAGTCTTTCTTGAAGTGGCCCTTCTTTCCACAGTTGAAACAAGCTCTATCATTTTTGGACTTTGGCTTGAAAGAAGCTGACTTCACCTTCATTTGGTTGAAGTCTTTCTTTTTGTTGTTATAAGAAGCCTTCTGCTACCTCTTGGAATCAACAGATTGTACCATATTTGCCTTGAAAAACTATTTGGATAGAGTATTGATCTTCAATAGAGCCCTGGCTTCATCGTCAGTATGTATCCAACGCAGCACTTATCCATTGTGAACTTGTTCCTGCAAGGAGGGAGTTTGGACATATTGACCCCCACCATGAACTTATCTGCTAGAGGCATGCTTTCCTCCTCAAGTTTTTATTGTAACTTCATTAGTTCATTGACTTAAGGCTGTAATTCAATCAGATGGATCTTAGACATCTTCTTACCTTCTTTGTATTGCTTCTCAAGAGACACTTAGATGTTCTTGTATTCTCTTTCTTGTTGTACGACTCTGCTATGGAATTATCCATGTAGTTGAGAATCAAAAACTTGCAAAGTCTATTATCTCTACTCCATTTCTATTGTGCATTGGCCGCATCTTTCTACTTTTATGCATCATCTATTTCTGGAATAACAAATTCTAAATCTGTAAACAAATAGTCGAGTTAAAGATTCAGTGATATATTCCTCTTCCAATTTTTGTAATTATGCCCATCAAATTTCTCAAGTCTATGAAAACTTGTGTCGAGGAGACAAGTGGTTCTCCATCTCTGTTACTCGAATATTGGCTTGAGATTGTTGTTGCTGACAGTACAGAGATCGTATAAACGTATAAAAAAAACCAAAAGATGACCTCTAATTACTACTCTTAGTGGTCTTATGTAATCAGAATACAAACTGATTGTAAAGAAAAGAAAGCATGTAAAAGTGTCTAGCAATCGCAGTTACTACAAAAGAAAATTATGACAAAGAACACAAGAAAGAATACAAAAAAATTAGACCTCGCTGGGATAATGAAATTCATCGATGCTCAAAGTATGATTCGATCTTTTCTGTCGATCTTCTCCCAGGAACCCGCGAGTTCAAATAAAAGAACTTCTGGAATGCTCCTATCACTCTGAAATGGATGGAACTTAGACTTCTTGGTTGAGCAGTACCTCATTTCTCATGATGGTTGCTAGTAAGAGATTCTCTACAGCATACATGCTCTGTTCTCTCCATTTGTATATTTTTTCATTCTAACTCCCTTAGAAAGAATACGGCATATTTATATAGGAGAGTCACTTAGCAGCTCACTCACTTAGTGGCATCAAATCTGGAGATTGATGTCACTAAACAAGGGGCAATTATAGCTATTAATTCCCCTTTATCTTGAGGTATTGGACACTAAACCATGGGCGGTTACAAACATTAATCCCCCCTTATATGGAGGTAATATCCACTAAACTATGAATGGTTAATTCCTATTATCCCCCTTAATAAGATTTAATGTCCATTAAACATGGGCGATTACAACCGAATAAGCCATGTAATGATGTTTCCTCGGAAACAACCACCTAGTAAAAAATAGTACTTGCATGGAAGCCCGTGCTACTCTACTGCACAGCTGCACCGCTGCCCTTACTGTTTAGCTGCACTGCTGCCCGTACTGTAACCGTGCTGCAACTCGCACGAAAATGATTATCTGATGCATACATGCAAAATATAAAGTGCACCATCAAAGTGCCACTTTGCGCCTTTTGTCCAAGCTTTGGGGCTTAGATCCTAAGAAAAATTCCAAAGAGAGTAACAAAAAACATAAATAATTCTTTAATGATTTATACCTTGCACCACTAGAAAAATAATCCTATCATGACAACCACATTGGCCACCACACCTCATATTCTCATGTCAATACAAAGCAAAATTTATATTAAAATACACTTTGAATTTCCAACGATGTGAGACTAAAATGCTAGTGCTTACATGTTCAAAACACTAATAATATACATCCTCAATCGTTAAGCGTTCCAAAAGATTGTTGGAAGAGTGACGCTTCATAACAAGAAAGTATAGGTATTATGTTTTCCTCTCTTTTGGATTCTATAGAACCTACACTTACATTTGGACAATAACACAACCAACTCTAGTGCACATAAGAGATACATTCATAAGAAAAATATGAATAACTTGTTTGTCGCATAAACTCATTCTTTCTAGTAAAGTTCATGGGATTTATATTTAATACACGTCGATGGAGGCCAAAAACCACGTATGATGATTTGGTGTTTTTCCTGTAGGACGTGATAGTCATCGGTGCATTGCAAATCTTTAATATTATTTTAAAAATTAGGAAATTTAGACTTTGGTTCTCAGATAAGTTCCAAAATTTGTGTTTGGGTCTCCATAATATACATAATTAGTATTTGGGTCTCAAAAGTGTCACTAATGTCTCAAAAGTGTACCAAAAGTGTTACTAATTATTTTTGGTGATACTTTTGAGACCCCAACACTAATTATGTATATTATGGAGACCCAAACACAAATTTTGGAACTTATCTAAGACCCAAAGCCTAAATATCCCTAAAATATTTGATAAAATTTTAATAATATTAAAATATTTTAAATATGATTTGAATATATTTTAATTAGGATTTGTTATAGATATATTTTTAGAGTTTTTGATATGTGTTTAGTTAGATAATACCATATAATTAGTTTAAATGTAATTTGAATAGTAAATATTTTTTTGGATTTGTTATATGTCATTGGAAACGAAACACGAAAATTGTTCCCCCAAACCAAAGAAGCTACGAAAGTATCGAAGAAAAGCACACAAACCAATTTCCAACAATCACGGAAGAAACAAACGCAAGCACAAGTATTTTTACGTGAAAAATTCAGATTGAAAAAATTACATAACGATTGAAGTATAACCCTAAAAATCCTCCACTATTGGAATAAAGAATACACCGACTCCTTACAAGCTTCTTACCGATCCAAAATGGATTAACACAACTCCTTAAAGAAGAAAATATGATTATAAGCACACAAAGAACGAAGATGACAAAAAATAGTTCCCCAAAATCAATCTCCTCTTTGAACCGGCCGTCAATCCCCTCTTTCTCTCTTCAATAGTTGTAAAGCATACTTGCCTCATTTTTGCAATGATCTCTTTTAGGATTAGGGTCAAGAGAAACCTAATATATACGCCCTCAATCCCGTAATAGATCTAGACCGCCCAATGTGATCCAACAATATATAAAATACCCTAAAAATGCTTCAGCTCGTCGACACCAAACTTGGGCCAAGTTCGGGATTTGTGAGCCAGCTACTCGAGCCGAGGTACTGTCACCAAGGAACCAAACTCGACCTGGGGACCGAGTTTGGGCCGAACTCTATCTCCCTTAGACATAACTGCTGCTCCACTGATTATCGAGTTTATCTGTTGCTCTAAATGACACTAGTCGCCTCTCCAAGCTTCTTCGATACACGAATGGTGCTTGTCGCACTCTGGGGTATTCTCCACATAGGTTGGGAACTTCACCCACTTTATGGTGGACCATACAAGTCAGGCTTCACAATTAGTGCGATGTCGTAGTAGTGCAACGGCTTAGTTGTACTACTGCGAGCCTGCGATAGGATATAGGATGAGAGAATACTCAATTAAAAAATAGGATTTTTTGAGAGATTCTTGAGATGACCCTTGAGAATCTTACTATAAACTCTATTTTAAAATATATTTCCACTAGTTTATGTTTACTATAACTTGTTCGTTGTTGAATTTGATTCTTGATGTTCGTTGTTGACTTTGATTCTTGTATCGAGATAAATTTTATGGACTGAATTGAGGTATATTATGATGATGTATTTGGATGAGGACAATAAGAAAGGTAACCGTCTTCCTTAGTTATGGATTCCAGAGTTTATCGTAGCCATATTAGTTGTCATGGCAAAAATATAGAGACCTAATTTTGGATGTACATATCTTAGTTATGGAATTTAGAGTTTATCGCAGCCATTCTAGTTTGTGTGGAACACCTATACTAGTTAGCATGGCGAGAATTCTAGATAACATGATTATGAAGGTATATACCATAGTTATGGACTCTATAGTTTATCGTAGCTATGCTTAATAGCATGGAGAGGATTATGGATAACATAATTTTGGATAGACGTATATGATTATCAGATTGTATCTTAAATTGGTTCTTAACATATCGTCTCTATCATTCAACTTTGTTATCATTTAATTTTGGATAGACGCATATGATTATTAGATGCATCAGTAACTGCATTCACCTCATGTGCCCCATGTGCGCTCCCTTCCATATAATAAAGACCGAACCTCTTGCTTTCTCTGGTAATCACCATCGAACCTCTAGAAAGCTTCCACTAACTATTTCTAAAGAGATTAAAGAATCCCCCACCATCTAACCTTCCAATCGATACTAGGTTGAAACGGTTATCGGGAGACATGATGAACATCCTTATGAATAAGAACTACACCCGTCTTGGTTCTCAACTATACATCTCCAATATCAACAGCCTTTGACACATCTCCATTGCCTATTTTCAATACTTCACAGTCTTCTGTTGTGTAAGTGGCAAATAATTTCTTGTTGTGAGATACGTGCGTGGAAGATCCTGAGTCCACCAGCCAAGAATTGTCATCACATGCGAGGTTCATGACTACCGCATCACCTACAATGATCATGTCGCCTCTATGTGTCGTTGTTGTATTCTCACTCTGCTTCCCCTTGTCGCCTTTCTTCTTTTCCTTTGAAGAGAAACTTTTCCGCTTGATTTGGCCCTTCTTGCCACAATGGTAGCATTCTTGACACTTTTTACCGACCCCTAGACTTGCCTTTGCTCTTGTCTATGCCACCGCTTGGACCCCTGCTTTGACTTCTACCATGTCTCTCTGAAATAAGTGCCTTATAATGAGATAAAGATAAAGTGCCCTAAGATTTCTTCCGCATCTATTCATTCAACATCCCACTCTTGGCGAACTCCAGACTGACCATGCCTTCTAGAGCAAAAGCCACCATGGATACTCCTACGGTCTCTCACGAGTCTGGCAATGTACACAACAACCGCAGCTCCTAAAATTTGTCGTCGAAATTGTCTCCCATCGAGAATAATTGGTCAACCATGCCCTGGAACTCACTCAAGTGATCTATGATAGACGTACCATCTTTGTACCTCAGATCCATCATCGTTCGAATCAGAAATAACTTGTTTCTCCAGTCTTTTTCGTATACCAAGATTCTAACTTCTCCCAAAGTATCCTTGCATGCTCTATACTAGCAACGTGATCATACACGTTTTCATCAATGAACTGCTTGATATACCTATACACTTGTATATGCTCGAAATTACAGTTATCTTCGGATTTATCACTGGACCTCTCGGCAGCAAATACAGGAAGATGCAGCTTCTTGATGAATATCAAATCCCTCATCTTGCTCAGCCAATAGTGATAATTGGTACCATTTAGGTTTACCATGCATACCAACTTCACGTTTATCTTTTCTTCTTGGTTTAATTGTCAACTTCACGTTTATCTTCGGATTTATCACTTGTATATGCTCTGATACCACTATGCTGGGAATGAAATGCATAAACTGTTCCCAAATACCAAAGAGACTACGAGAGAAATGAGAAAAAGCATACAAACCAAATGCCAAAAAATTTATAAGAATCAAACACAAACACAAGTGTTTTACATAAAAAAATCTAGACAAAAAAAACTACGGGACGATCAGAGTGTAACCTGAAAAGCCTCCACTATTTGGCCCTTCTTTCCTCAATGGTAGCACTCTTGACTCTTTTTACCGACCCTTGGACTTGCCCCAAAGGAATACACCGACTCCTTACAAGCTTCTCATAGATCCAAACGGATCACTACAACTCCTTGAAGAAGAAAATACGAAAATATGATTACAAGCACACGAAGAATGAAGATGACGAGAAATAATTACCCAAAATCATATATCATCTTTAAACCGGTCGTAAATCCCTTATTTCTCTCTTCAATAGTTACAAAGCACTCTTTCCTCCATGTTGTTCTATATTGGGAATTGGGTTGGAAGAAACCTAATATATAGCCCCTCAATCCCCCAATAGACCTAGACTGCACGATATGATCCAATGTTGTAAAAAATACCTTAAAATCTCGCTCAACTCGACGACACCGAACTCGGGTAGAGTTCGGTATTGTCTAGCCAGAACAGTTTTGGAACCAAGATACTGAATTCGGCCAAAAATTGGCCTGGGGACCGAGTTCGGGTATCTCTGGCCAAAAATGTTATGCCAACTCCCGAGTTCTACCGTTGCTTTAAGTGGCACTTGTCGCCTCCTTGAGCTTCTTCGACACACGTATGACGCTCGTCGCACTTCGTGGTATTCTCCACAGGTTGGAAACCACACCCACTCCAACATATTATTAGGCAGGGTCAAACGTATCTAACCAAAACACCCACATCCCTTACTACATGAGGATTATACAAGTCCATGTAGCATTATGAGAAATACTTTGACCTCGAGGACCCGTTGCGTCTGGCCAAAGCATTTGCGTGTTCACATTTTATAGCAAACAAAATTACAAATATCGATATTTGCCATTTTTTCCAAATACAAAGGTTCTCCTATATTTTATCTTTGTCCATTTGACTTTTGGTATTTTGGCTTTTGTTCTTTGTTGTATGTCTGCACAAACACAAACCAAGGGGTTACGATAAACCCACCCACCCATACCTACCCAAATAAAAAATAGTTAAAAAAATTTCAATTGATTTTTTATTTACCACAAAGCATGGCCTATGTATTTTATTTATGTATCGGATTATGTTTTTTTTACCATCGGGGTCTTCAAAAAGCTTCATAGATCAAATTAATGGCCTCCTCCTTGATTAAGATGACTTCTTTAACATATTCGTCTTCTCACTATTCCTTCATGCATGGGAGAAATATAAGAGGGGCATGGATAGCTCTCTCGGTGCTACTTTAACTTCAAGTCAGACTAAGATTTTAGGTGAGATAAACTTTGACAGAGTTTTAGGATAAAAGTAAGCATACCTCATAAAGAAGATATCATATGTTATTTATGGACTATTAGGATAAAAGTAAGCATACCTCATGAAGAAGATACCCATGAAGGACATAGTAGGCTCAAGTTTGAGCCTCTAGTCCTTAGTACATATCTCATCAGGAGCCTTTAAGTCATCGGTCGAAGTTAAGCAATGATCATGTGACAACTTTATTCACTTAACATATACTAAAAGCATATGCTTAGGCGAGTCTAAGGATGTCTTGTAAACCCTGGTTGATGATGTCCCCTTAAGGAACTCATAAGGATTGTCATGTAAATCCTGCAGGTGGATTATATTGGACATGATAAATAAAGTTGAGTGGTACTACTTAAGGATAAAAGATGTCGATCAATATAGTTGTCAGTAACTTAATTTGATCCACGAACAATCGATATATTAACATGGGGAGATAAAAATGCATATAATAAGATGGACCCCATAAACGTAATTTAGGATTATGAAGGTAGTGCAACAATAACTCTTTAGTGGACCGAGCTATTATTAACGGACATGGGTTGTGTGTTCGGATTGAACATGGGATACCTAAATTCGTTAGGAGATCTAACCCTAATTTTTCTCATGGTCCTTGTCGTAGCCTATATATATATATATATATATATATATATATATATATATATATATATATATATATATATATATATATATATATATATATCGACATCGCCAAATCAACGCTCGGGATAAATTTGAATAAACTTTTTATTGATTGGGAATTGACAAATAGTACTAAAAAATCTCTAATGCATAGAGCCTAAGTACAATAAAAATAAGAATCTGGGCAAGGTGACGGTGGAGATTGAGCATTGCAGCGGCTCCTTTACTCCGTTGACTATCCGGGACCAAGAAGGGTGACGAGGCTTCGGGGAGTTGGAGTATACGACTCAACGTGTGTCCCTTGCTTTTGTCTTCTTCTCCTCTCTCTTCCTTTTCTCTTTTTTCTCTTCCCTTCTTTTTTTCTTGTGTAGGAGATGCCTAATATTTACATCCTTAAAAAGGCATACACGTGCGCATCTCATGCTACCATATAGCGGCGCATGTTGTAATAGGCTGCCACGTGGTAATTCGATATCTAGGGTTGCTGTCCATATTACTCGTGATACGTCTCATATGACAATTTTGATTGCACTTTGGAAATATGTCTGCTTGGCACATAAAGATCAATGGGGTAGTAGTGGGGCATGACACTACTGGCATATGGGAACACTACTTATATTATAGATGGTACATAGCTCTGGATCACTTTGGCGCATGGGTCTTGATCACTGCGGCGCATATCTTTTGATTACTATTAGCGCATGGATAGATATATTTCATACTTTTACAAGACTCCCTTCAAAAAATTTAAACTTAAACTTTATTAGATTTAAGTTTGGAATACGTTGAACAGAAACATGGAGGAGATATGCGAATGGGCTGCTTCAGCGTATGTGTGAAGTATTCTTCTGCTTGGCGCATCTAGTCGTTTGGCACAGGGGAGGTCGCTTAGCTGCTGGCGTGTCGTTGAATTCATTCCTTGTTCTGGACGCCTAACTACTCGAAAGCCATTAATGGCTTTCTTGCTTAAAAATAGAGGGCCAGGGAAGAGGAAGAATAGTTCTTTTCTTCCCCACCTAATGTCTCTATGGAAGCAGGGTGCAAGAAGATCGGTCCAGCGGTTTATCGATCCTCTTCCTCTGATTGTTGACCATCCATCTGTCGTTGGTGGAGGCAAGAAGAAAAACTTTTTGCTTTATGTTCTTGGGGTACGAGGATACTTCGGCACCATATGATTGCATGGGCGAGAAATTGTTAGTTCATGCACAAACATTCTTCTTGGCTTGACGCGCTTGGTTGTTGCCGAATGGCTTCTTCCGGAGGATACGCTAACGGCGAGAGTTCTCCTTGAGAGCTATGGGTGACTATGTCTCCGAAAACTCATCTAAATCATGCGTTGAGAGACTATGTATGACCACGCTATATGGATGTATTTGCCTCATCGGGGTGTTTCATCATTATGCATGTATTACAGTGGTTATGTGCGTATGTACAGGACTTGGTAACTTAGCGCATGGATGTCTGGTTTGCTATAAATCAATGAGTGTCACATAATCTTGCGGATACATGCCTTCTGATATTTGTCTTCTCTTACAAATATTTTAAAATTTTGTGTGCTCGTCTTGCAGGGACTTCCTCAGATTGCTTGGGTCTTGATGGAGCATAGAAGGATATCATAGTTATCGTTGTTCGTGTGAACAACACACTACCCGGAGGATTGTCTGTGATCTTCCAACCTAGTTCACTATAGCTATTCCCTGTATGCGGCCTGGATTTGATAACTGGATCTTGGGTCGGGTCCTAGCGGCGCATCTGTGTGGAAGTGGAGGGACTAGTTATCCCAATCAGAAATTCTAGTCACGTCCTTTTATATGACAGAGTTAGGTCTGTGGCTCAGCTCTGTGTTGTAAGCTCCCTTGATATCCATCTGTATGGATTCTTTTCCATGTATTATGGCTTGCACTGAGAAGTTTGCTGAAGTGATGACCCAAAATGCGTTGAGCTGTCGGCTTTACTTGTGATGGTACCAGAATCAGCATAGCGGAGCCCCCTTCTTTTCAAATGTACCTATGATCTTGAATATTAATAAAAAAATCTTTAAATGTAAAGGACTTCCATATGTACTCATGATCTTGAATATTAATAATTTTTTTGTCTTCTTTCCTGTTTAGAACTTTTTTGTTGTTGTGGTTATCGTGGCTGTGAGTATTATACCAGAGGTAGAATGGACATAGCATAACATCATAACAGCGATAACACCAAGCCCTATAAGAGGTAGTTTGAACGTGATAGGTTAGTATAGTTCCATTAAAGAAGTTTGGTAGGGACATCATCTGCGATGGTAAAAATACTTTGGTGTAGAACATGTTGGCCAATTTTGTCTCAGCCAACTTGATTTTGATAGTTAACTAAACCATGTCTTGATATGTCGTAATATTATACAACTGAAGACTCAATAATATTGCAACGATTATTGGTTGTACTGCATCCTTGTGTAATTATTTTATATAATCTTTTACTTAATTGATTTTAGGACTGATGTACATCGAGTCACACTGGCATAGCTCAAGTCCACTCAAATGAGCCTTCAACCTATCCACCATTTATAAACCCAAACTTGCCACACATAAACCTAAAACTCTACCAAAATGAACCAACCAAAATCGGACAGAATTCTGATCGAACTCGATCAATGTATTTTAGAAATATGAATGGTTGTGAAATCCCTGATTTTGTGACCCCAACGTTCAAAAATTTGAAATCCTATACTGAATTTTGGCCGAACTCTGTTTGGTAACAACATATTAATAGGCATGTATTTTTTATATTTTAAATCATCCAACTCACTCTCTTCTCTTCATATTTCTATCTTCTAGTGAGCTATACCCTGAGACTTAACCTTTCCATCTCCAAGAATAACTCCCTAGCTTTCTAAGTGCCTAGTGCGATCTCGGTTTAGAAGTCTACCAGAGTTGTAAGAGCTTTGCTCAACAAGTTTTCTCTCTCTAGATGTGAAGTTGCAATACTTCGTATCAAAGCTTACAGTTGTAAGAAGTGGCAAGCCTTCGGATTAAAGCTTGTAATTCACTATTGGTGATTATAGTGGATACAACTCTGAGCAAGAGTTCACGGGCTTGAACTAGTCCTCTCAGAGGAAAACTAGGATAAATTGTAGTTCCTTTCTCTTCATTTTATATATGCACTTGTTATACCTTATTGCTTATATTTTTAGTTCTCTTTACTATTTTTTAGTGCATCAGTTTATTGTTTTCTCACTGTATATAGCATCCTCTATTTATTATTTTATAGTCTTTGTTAATTAATTAGAACTGCTATTGGGTTGTACTTTGCTCCAATCTTGACTGGATATATTTTTCAGATGACAACTTAGAGGACTGGTGTCCGACATATTATGGACCACAGAAAGAGTAGCTACAGCCTTGGACCTTGTAGCTCATGTGTAATTATTGGGAGGTCTAGCCGGAATCACTAGTTATATTAGCTAGTTTTTTTGTAGATTTTAGTACCAAATTTATTTACGACATATATTGAGACTTAGATATTATTGTTTGAAGTTTAGATTTATATTATTGTTTAGACTTTGTGGTTGTGTTTGGATTTTTTTTTTTTTTTGATATCATATCGTGCTTTAGTTCTGTGATTGAGTATTTTATATTATAAATTTATATCATTGTCTCCTTATGGAGTTGGATATTTATGTGAGATTTCTAGTTAGATAGTCTTGACCTAGACAACGTTCTAGCGCCGATACTGCATCGTAGGCTAGACGATCCCACGTACTCCTGTCCCTATATCGGGTGTGGGTCGTGACATATTTTAGTGGTGGCCCATACAGGTCTGATTTTATAATTAGTGCGATGTCGTGGTAGTACAACGACTTAGTTGTACTACTACGAGCCTGCGATAGGATCTAGGATATAGTATACTAGGATGAGAGAGAATACTCAATCACAACTAGGAACACCTTTAATCTATTGATTTTGCTATCCTTATTGTAAACCTCCTCGACCAATTTAGGATTTATTTTAATTTAATTTAGAGACTAGGATTTAATTTGATACAATTAGATTTATGTGCAACAATTATTGTGACTTAATACGCCTTACCGTTGTTTCGATGTTCGGAGCGCTACACTAGTAGGTACCCCCCCCCCCAAACTAATTAAATATTCATCTCCTAGACCTGCCAGACTACTCATCTGACCCTTGTGTGACTTTTAGATCTATATTGGGCTCCATGTGAGCTGTGCAATATTCATTACAAACACCTAGGTATTATTTCAATAAACCCAAGTTTCTCTTATGCCAAATGCAATTGTTAGTAATCTAGTTAATTTGAGGCCAAGTTCACCATAAATAAGACCGAACCAAGCCGTGTACACCCTTAAAATTTGGACCAATCCCACCCGGAGGAGCTGGTCGGCCCAAATCCCTAGGATAGCCCACGAAAGCCAACACCTATAAATATATATTTTCTCCCACATGAAAATCCTAAGGAATCATAAACCCCCCTTAACCCTAGCCCAACCCTTTCCCTCTCCCAACCAAGCTCTCCCTCCCCAACTACCCGACTTCCTGACACCGCCACCACCGCCGCCTGACACCGCCGGCACTGCCCTCCCAGACTGGACAACCACCGCCACTCCAAACCACCATCCGCCATTGCCACCTCCTCCTTCACCATCACCAACTCCCTCCATTATAACCCGACCCCCCCCCCCTTAGCCGCTGCCGACCGCCTCCAGCACCTCCAACCACCATTGGTCGGCCGACCCCGACGTCCCCCACGACCCGACCAACCCCCAGGCACAGTCCCAACCGCCTGCCACTGCCAGACTTGTGCAGCCGCTGCTGCGACGACTGCAGTTGCTGTTACTGCCTGCTGCAGTTGCTGCCACCGCCGCTATTACCTTGCTGGCCACCGACCGGAGCCGTCCCCTCGCCGGAGTATGCACCCTCGACGAGCACAGGCCCCCTCCAGTCAGCCATATCGAGGTAACCACCCACATTCCCCTCTTCCTCATGATATCGTCGTACGTGTAGCGTTGTGTCGTCGTGTCGTGTCATTGCATGGACACGAGATAGTTAATTTGGAAACCCTAATTGTGAATAGGTGTATACCTAATCAGATTTCTTAATGACTAATAATTTGGTAATCAATAACTTACTGAATGTTCTCGTAGCAGAAATTGTTATTAAAGACTTGTTATTCATCAATAAAACCTCGACATCGACAATTATGCTTAATATGGATAATAAGGACCATTAATTAAACTAAACGTAATTAGTTGGTGACTTATGACCTTAGTATTTTACTGTCACGAGATACACGGTAACTGAAGACAGGGCACGTGTGTATCTTAGCTACATGCACCCGCGACTCTGTATTCGACCGACCGTAATCCTTGCGTCAGTACCTAAGAGCAATGTAGTATATATATTACTTAGTGTCTGATGCTGGATTGCTATATTATATTGTATTTAGGATCATTGGATCAGCCATGAGACACTGTAGGAATCGACTTTTGGCATTCACCGCTTGAGGACTCAGGCAAGATACCTTGCCATATTACTGTTTAATTTAAATTATGCATATGTTGTATTGTTATCTTGTTGCTTTCTTTTATACAACTGTGTGCGTCCGAGATTGACTCGGGTGCAGTCGACGGATACGTCGATGATTAGTGTACTTGACTTAGTTGCTAGCAGACTCACCCCATTGGAAGGATACTCTGGTATCTTCCGAAGACCTGACACTCTTACACGTTCACAGTGACAAATTTATATTGGGATGCGGGTCCGCGTACTCGACTATCTATCGGTGCGTGTGACATGCATCACGGTTAGTACGTAACTCAGGATCTTTTATTTGTATTGACTGGCATATAGATACGTGGTATGCACGTCGAGTATTCGACTAGTGTATCTACATTGGGCGGGGAAGACAACTAGTGGGCGTATGGGATACACACATTGGATTCCGTAGTATCCGGAGGAGCCACGGATCCAATGACTTCCTTTATTGCAGACACCGCACTCTTCGGAGTGATACGGACGTATATATATTGCAGATATCTCATTCTTTGGAATGATGGACGTTACATATACCACGCTCTTCGGAGTGTTGGTCGTTATGCCTATGCCTACCCCTACGTACCAAAGTTGTCTTCATATTGCATTCACTTAGATGGTTAGCACACCCTTTATGGTATTTATTTTATTCATTATATATGGCATGCTTCTATGTATCTTGTTACGTCCCTCTGAGGACCTGGTACCTTTCCAGATTTGGACGAGGCATATTACCCCACAGTGTATGGACCAGGACAGGAGATAAGGTACGCTACAGCTGAGGAGTTAGAGGTGCTACCGTCAGAGTTCCATGATCACTTGGTAGGTCTTCTGCCTAGGATTGGGCACATCATCATCTAGTCAGCCGATGCCCTAGTCATTATCTTTTATCTATCATTTCAGTATTTTATTTCATCATAGTAGTGGGTTTGTCCCCACCAGACACTATTGGTTGTACTATGATATTTTGAGACTAGCGTTTATCTTCCAGCAGTTATTATTAGTATATTTTTGCTATTTATTTTGTGGATGAGATTATATTTACCTGTTGTTTGATTAATATTGGACTTGTTAGTTATTTAGGACAGCGTAGCACTCTTCGTTGGATCCATTAAATTAGGATATCCTCGGAGACATGATAGCTGGCTATTGCCACGTGGTCTAGTTCCATATATTTTGGGATTGGAGCGTGACATGGTTTTAGTGGTGGCCCATGCAGGTCAAACATTATCGTTGAGGTATGGTAACATACCCAGCGAGCCTGTAATAGGATAGAAATTACTAGGTCTCATCCACTTTGATTTCATTTTTGAACTTCCTTCGTGTTACTTCTAAATATTTGCATCTTGTTTGTTTGACTTCCGTACTCTTTTAATGAAAGTCCTATCTCTTGCAGCAAGATGAACTTGCGCAGTGGACAAGGAACACCCAGTGTCGTGGTACCAACCGACCCCACCCAAAGAGATGAGGTACCCCAGGGACTACCTGGAGGACAACCACCACTACAGGCCCCGCTGATACATTGGCACGAGACTTCTCAGGGCGATCATACCCAGCAACCCGAGGGACAGACTTTCTAGACGATCCCCACGCAGCATTTTGAGGGCCAGACTTCAGGAGCTACACCGATGCCGCAAATAGAGAGGCCGACATCTGAGGAGATACCTACTGCATAGCCAAAGGTTCCATTACCAGCACCTCCACCTTATCCACCCCAGATGCCACAACTAGACGAACAGCCACAGATGCTACAGTTCTTTCAGACTATGATGCAAGCACAGTGGCATCAGACAGAGATGTTGAGACAGAGTTTGATGGCAGTACTAGAGAGGACACCTGTCACAACACCAGTACCAGCACCTCCACCAGCCCAGACAGGTGGCACTGTTAGATGGTTCTGACAGATGGGACCAGATACTTTCTCAGGTAACAAAAATCCAAGGGGATAGACTTGTCACTACCACATTTCCATAATAGGATTATTTTTGTTATTTTTGTATTATTACAAATATTTTGCATATTTCATTTATTTATAATGTGCATATTATATATATATATATATATATATATATATATATATATATATATATATATATATATATATATATATATATATATTGTGACTAGTATTATTATTGGTTACTGGATTAGACTATTTTATTGGACTTGACATTAGTGGACCTAACTAGACTTAACTTGATCCATTGATTTAATTAAATAGTTGGTCATGCTTTGACTCATTAGTTTAGGAGAATGAGTTAGTTATTGATTTTAGACGATGGACTTGAGTCATTAGTTAGTCATGACTAGATTTAGTCTATTAAACCCATTTAGACTCAAGAATAGAATTTTCTTTCCTATAAGATTAGTTGATCATATTCATGAGAGAATGAGAGGGGCCTTTGTGTTAATTCATACATTTCTCAACCTAACCGTAAGAGAAAGCTTATATAATCCTTTTCATTCATGAATAACCTCCATTTGTTTTCCTAATTATTTTTATTCTCAAATTTAAAGGCAAAACCTAATCCCTTTCCTACCAAATCCACCCATTCCTAAATCTCATCCCTCTCATTTTTATTCCAATGAGGCTAAGGAACTTGGCATTGCTAAAGGAAGCTTGAAGAGGAATCCAAGTTGTGTCCGCTTTGTCTTTCTCGTGTCCAAATTTGGAGTTCTTCAAAGAGGTCACTCAAAACCTAGGCAATTCTCTATTTTCTACTCTATTTATGGTTAAGAACACCCATTGGACCTATAGGAACCCTCTCATAGGTAGAATTGACTCTATATGGCTAGATTTAGGTGTTAGAAGCTTTTATTTTGTTAGATCTAGTTTTTTCTCTTGAGAAACATTGAGTTTTGTGTCCATTTGGAGAAAAATATGAATTTGCACACCAAGTATTTGGTGAAATATTAATGAGTTGTGTGTATGTATTTACATTTGCATTGAGTGCTAGAATGAGATATATAGGTATGTATATATAAATATATATAATTAATATGGATATATATATATATATATATATATATATATATGTGTGTGTGTGTGTGTGTGTGTGTGTGTGTGTGTGTGTGTGTGTGTGTGTGTGTAGAAATCATTACATGTATATGTGTCTGTGTGTGTACGTATTGTGTTGTGTCCAGATAAACTCGGGATGGCCAGGCAGTAGTAGAGGAGGAACTGCAGGCCTTATACAGTGACAATATGGGAGTTTCACAGCATAATTGAAGGGAACTATGAGCATATGAACTACAGTAAATACAGAGCGAAAGGCCCCCTAACGTCAGGGGCTGACCGTTGAGCTCACTTTGGCCTCGCAGGACGGGCTGGGTGCGAGCTGGAGCTGCCATAACTTATGGCTAGAGCAATAGGTGTGATGATAGGCAAGTTAAAGTATCCTAGAATAGTATATCATTTAGGAAAACACCTTAGAGTAGTGCCTATATAGATGGGTGTATCAGTGGGGTTTGTAAATGGATGTGTGTGGGTGCATGTGTTGCTTAGGTTGAAGTGTATAGATTAATGTTGTAAGTGAATCAGTAGTGCAGATCAATATGTAAGGAGGATGTTGTAGGGTTCATTTACCTGATGCATCACTTGAGGGGAGCATTACACCCAGGTAATAGCAGTGAAGGGGGGAATTTAGATACACAGCGACTGTAGTTGCACTCTTGTGTGTTTGGTATCAGTATGTCTGTGGGTGAGGATAAATTTATATATATATATATATATATATATATATATATATATATATATATAAATATATTTGTGTTTATGGTGATTGGTTGTTTGGAGGGTGTAGGTGTAGTGTGTCTGTGCTATGTGCTTGGTGTTGCTTTGGAGCAGTTTGTGTCGGATTGGCTTGGGCTTGATGTACAGTTGGGTGTAAGGAAAGAATGTCTGCATTGTGCACATATGCAAAGAACTTTGAGTGCAGGATATACACTATGCATGTTGGGCTCAGGTCTTGAAGTGCAGGTCAGTAACAGGGTGGGTGCGATGATGTGTGTGTGTGTGATAATCCTTTGAGTATCAGTTATACTTAGAAGGGGTGGAGTTTATTTTAGTATAGGCTTATCTGCAAGAAAGGGGTGAAGGAAGTGGGTTCAGTTCCAGGTATCTGGGTTTGGGGTGGCCTGTTTGTGACTGAACAATCAGTTAGTAGAAGCAGCAGTATCAACACCACAAGTATTGTTGGCTTGAGCAATCAACAACAACAACAAAAATAACAACAACATCTCTTAGGGAGATACAATAGAAACTGCAATTACATTGCCCTTACTTGTTGTGCCAAGCAGACAGATCAAGGCAGTAGCAGAGCTTTCTTAAGAGTATCAATGACAGATGAGGAGAGTATTAGTATGGTGTGCATAGTCATGTTATACCTGTGTATTATAGAGGGTATTATCTTAGTGTCTTAAGTATTGTGAGTATCTAAGGTTGAGATACATTAGAATGCATTATGGTGTATAAGCCTGGAGAATGTGTACCACCAGTGCTACATTAGAATAATAAATGCACAAGTGTGTATATTGGGTATAAGGTAATTAGCAAGGTTTAGTTGAGGGTTAGGTCTGTTGCAGTCCAGTTTGGACAGTGGGGTTTAACTCTTGGTATTATACATGTATCTATTCTACTATATAATGCCAAAACTAGGCTTCACCGTGAAAAAATTTTGTTCCAAAAATACCCTTCAACATATTTAATAATTAAAAAGAACACCTACAATAAATTCTACTGACAACCATTTAAGAGATGCAATAATGACAACCATTTACGAAAATCAAAGGGTTCATGCTACTTGCTAAGTCTTTTAAATTGTTACCAAAGAATTCGAAGGGTTGAACCATGAACCTATATAATTAAAAGCAGTAGAAATAAACTAACTCATCAACATCATTCACTCCAATATACGTGCAAAGCACGTGCATATATACTAGTTAGTTTTAGAGGGATAGACTGATACTTAGTATTTGTTAAAGTATTGTGAACTTTGTGTGTGTTTTGAGAGGTTGCAGCAGCAGCTATAGGGTTTGGGGTATATTAGCATAAGCTTTGGGTTAGGTTTGGATATTGGTTGCTTGTGGTGTGCTTTGGAAAGTGCAGTGGTGGAGGTAATTTTTATTGTTGCTGCTATTGCTGTGTGGGTAAAGGAGCGAAGGGGGAAGGGGTGTTTGCAGTTGGTTGTTGTGACAAGTGGTGGTGTTGGTGTTAGTTGAGGGCTGATACCAAGTAGTACTAGGTAGTTGAGACAAACTAGGATTTGGGATATTGGAGTTAAGGTATCGAGTTGTAGATGAGGTGTAGAGTAGGTATATCATATTTAAGTTAGTATCAACTGTTAATAGACAGGTGTCAGATTCCAGTCTCATGGTATTATAGGATACTGAAGGTATTTTGGGTTAAGTGTTAGACTCAAGTGAGTATCAGGGTAGTAGTAGTAGTAGTAGTAGTAGTAGTAGTAGTAGTAGTAGTAGTAAGATATTTAGTGTGTAATGAGGGTTCAAGTCCAAGTGAAGGTTAGTAATATAATACAGTGGTATCCAGGGATCAATATCAAGGTATTGGTTAACACATTAAGGTAAGGTATGGGTATCTAGATACTAAGAAACTGTTAGGAATATTAAGTTATATATATATATATATATATATATATATATATATACAAGTATCTCATATCCATGTATAGTATAGCTTTTATCATCGAGGTATTGACCTAGAAATCTAGGTATAGCCTATTATTACCTAGAATTGACTAGTTTGATCCAGTTTAACTAGTTTAACTTAGAGTTGACCTAGTTTGACTATTATAACCTAGTTTTGACATAGTTTGAACTAGTGTTGACCTAGAGACCTAGTTTCAAGCTAGTATATCATATTTATAATTCCAAACTATTTTGACTTGATATTCATATCTAGGTCCTTGAGGCACCAGTTCGGACACCGTTTGATATTTATTGCTCAGGACCACAGGCGAGTACATTCTCTGATAGTTTTTATTATTTGATAATTACTATATTTTAAGTATTTAGAAAGGTTACATCTGATTCTTGATACTTTGGTACACTGACTGGTATATAGCTTGGATCTTCAGTCATGAGATGTTATAATTGTTATCGTATTGACATCGTACACGACATTGACATTAGACATCGTACATGGTATTGTTATTAGACATTGATCGTGTATCGTAACGTGTCATGGTTGGATCCACTGTACTAGTTGGGGCAGGGGAAATATTAGTAAGAGATGTGATCATATTTCTATTATAAATTATAAAATATTGTTAGTATTAATCATACACCTCACGTATGATTAACCAGGCCATTTAGCTATCGTACAAGTTCCCAAGATGATCATATATCAAAACTAGTATTTCAAATACTTAGAATAGTTCCAGTCTTCATATTCAGTTTCATAGATTATACTACCTTGAATCTGATATTGTAGTTCATTTCTCTTCATTTTATATATGCACTGGCTATACCTTATTTCTTATATTGCATGTTCTCTTTACTATTTGCCATTACATCAGCTTATTATTTTTTCACTGTATATAGCATCCTCTATTTATTATTTTATATTCTTTGTCAATTAATTGGAACTGCTATTGGGTTATACTTCGCTCCAATCCTGATTGGATATATTTTTCAGATGATAACTTAGAGGACTGGTATTCGATATATTATGGACCACAGGAAGAGTAGTTGCATCCTTGGACTGTGTAGCTCAGGTGTGATTGCCAGGAGGTCTAGCCGAAATTACTAGTTATATTAGCTAGTTTCTTTTTGCATATTTTGGTACCAGATTTGTTTTCGGCATATATTAAGACTTGGAAGATATTGTTTGAAGTTTAGATTTATATTGTTGTTTAGACTTTGTGGTTGTGTTTGGATTATTCTTTTGATATCTTATCGTGCTTTAGTTTTGTGATTGAGTATTTCATATTATATTATTATATTATTATCTTCTTACAGAGTTGGATATTTATGTGAGATTGCGAGTTAGATAGTCTTGACCTAAACAGCGTTCTACAACTGATGTTGTGGCATAGGCTGGACGTACCCACGTACTCGTGCCCTTATATCGGGTGCGGGTCGTAACATCGGTACATCTTTGTACCTCCCGGATGAATAGAGTAAATCGAGCTATGTGTCTAGGTCATCAATTCCTGTCCCAACTCTCCATTCGAACGTATAGGCGACCTCTACACCTTAACATCTCGTCCTCATGGACCCAGAGTCCTGTCTGCATACCGGCTTGTAAAACCCCTATTTCTAAAAATTGTATTTATTTTTTTATAATTTAATTATAGTAATTATGTGCTAAATAGGAGAAATAGATTTTTAATAATTTTTATTTTAGGTATTCGGGCACTTAGATGACTTATGGGACCATCAGAAATTTTTCGGAATTTATTCCATGTAGGAGACCCCTTGAGCAGTTGCTAGCCTAATATTGTGCATTTTTCTAATCCATGAATTTTCTTATGAGTATATATATAATATATATATGTATACACAAATATATATATGTATATATATATATTTAGAAGGGAAAAGAAAAGAAAGTAAAAGAATTAAATAAGAACTTAATAATAATAATAATAATAATAACTACTAAGTAACCAACTTAGCCAATGCCTTATTTCCTTAGGAATTTGCTATATCCCCACCTTCAGCAAAACTTGTTGTGACCCGCCACCATGCAATTCCTTAGCATTTGCTTCTTAGGACCACTTGCAGCAACTTGCTCCATTCCTAGCAAACTTAATACTAAATTCCCACAACAGCAACTTAACATTGATTCCAGGGACCAACCACTCCTTAGGAATTGCTATTCCCATTCAGCGACTTAGCAAATTTGCTAAGTCTTCAACCCTTCAGCCGAGCATTGTCCCAGGGACCCGCCCCCTTCAACATATGTTCCCAGACCCGACCCCTTCACCCCCTTTGGCCGATCCAAACACACCCTCTCTCTCTCAATTATATATATATATATATATATATATATATATATATATATATTTATCTCTCAAAAACCCTAACCTAAAATCTCCAGACCTCCTCTTCCCATCTAAGAGCCGTCACCGCAGCCAGAGAAGCCCCGCCAAGCCGTCCAAACCATCCCGACGACTCCGACCTCGCGCACTGCAGATTCCCACACGAGGCACCTTCGTTCCAGAATTATTTTCCGTCGACTCGCTCAACCAAACGTCGTTCCGTCTTCACCGATATGCTCACCCCTTAACCCTCTTCCATATTTGTATTATAGTCAATCTCGAAAAATGTGTATCCCTAGACGAAAAACAGCGTCCAAAGTGGGCACAAGCAGACCCAATTCTGGAATCGCAGAAAACTGCGGTGACCACCCATATTGCCGAGTTCGTATCTCCCACCACAGAAATCTGAATTTGGTGATTCTTTTTGATACCTGTAGAACACTTGACCTAGTTTATTTTCTGTTAAATAACCCTATGCTATTAGTTGCTGTGGAAATAGTTAAATTCGTCACAAAACTGTGCGAACCCACTTTTTCCAGATTTCTAAAAATTGGAAAACGGAGCGCGCCTCGCCAAACGGGACCGCCCCGCCGTGTGCCAAGGGTAACGAACGGTGTACGCAGCGTAACCGGACACGTAAAAATTCGTGGGGACTGATTCGGACGCCTGTGCACGCCGGAATCAGGCCGTATCCGCGGACACACCCCGTGTCACAACTTTTGTGGAACTCGTGCGTATTTTGTGCACGCTTGTCAGATTGCGACGAAACTTACGCCACTGGACTCGTGGTAACGCGCTGGTCCTGTGACCCAATTTTGACGCAATTCGAGATGGTTGACCAGATCGCCAAGTGGCGGGCCCCACAATTGACTTTTTGGACAAAATTGTGTTCGGCCCATCGGAATTCACATTTGGACAAACCGTTGGGTTCGTATTGACATTTAGAGTTGTTTGACCCATAGTTTGTCCCATTTAGAGACTACTACCTTCGGTACGCTTTTCGGTGCAAAGTGGGCCACACATGGACCCCACTTTTGTCTGAAATTACCGTTTTGCCCCTGTGTCCAAATTGGACGAAAGGGATGTGTTTTTTAGCTATTTTGCTCATTTTGGGAACGTTGGTGATGTTTATTTCAGCATCCGGAGACGTTCATTCTGAGGCCGTAGCTTCTGACTCTTGGTGTTGACATTGGGACACTACATTTTGCAGCTTTCTTGCCAGGCAAGATACCTTGCCAAGTTGTTTACAGTATTTTACATGCTTAGTTTATTTCTGTATAATTATTTCATTCTATTTATTTATTGCATGTGTAGTTCCTTTCAGTCATTACTATATATTAGATATGTTGACACACACTTGACACTTAGTATCATAGAGGACAATCATTAGGCGTATGGGCTTTTAACCACTCTGGTAACACCGTAGTGTCACTACCACATTTTAGGAAAAAGGGTATTTTAGTAATTTCCTATTTAAATAAATATTGTGCATGGTAAATAATTTTTGTTGTATTATTTAATTATTGTTGGATATTATTTAATTATTTTGGACTTATTTTAGTGGACCCAACTAGTTTAGTTTGGACCCATGGACCAACATGAATTAAATAGTTAGATTTGGCCCATTTAGAAAGCCCATAGTTAAGGAGATGGATTAAATTAATTAAGTGATTAGACTAGAAGCTTCCTTCCTTAATTATTTCTTCATGAGAGGCCCCAAGGGGTACATTGGACATTTTACAATTGCTTGGGAGAGGGGCAAGGCCGGCCTATTAAAAGAGGGGGGAAATTTCTCTCTCCTCTCATTCTCATTCCAAATCTAGATCTAGAATTTCCCACTCCCAAATTCCCTCCATTCCCATTCCAATTTCCTACCAAATTCATTCCAAATTCTTCCCAATTCACCATTAGAGAAGGAGGAAGCAAGGATCTAGAAGAAGGAAGCAAGGATCTACAAAGAGGAGCAAGGATCTACAATTTGGAAGCAAGTTCTTCTCAATTGGAGGTTTCATTGGGAATCCATCTCCCAATAGGTATAATTCAGATTTTTCCCATTTAAATAGCTTCTAAATCTGAGATTTAATCATGTAAAATCAACCTATATGTATGTACTACCCATAGGACTTTGTTTTGTGTTCATAGGAGACCCATGGAGAAAGTTATGGTGCTTTTTGTGTTAATTTTGTTGGAATTCCGAATTTACATTTTGTTGTGTGTATCAATTGATCCTATAGATCAATTGGACATGAGCTTATGTGTTTGGGGCTAGTGTCGTGTCCATAATTTGGTACATGTGGTTCGTATCCCAACTATTTGGTGATACGTGTCATTTTGGGGATTTTCCCTCCGACACGGGGCTTTGAACATGTCGTATTTTGACACTGACACATAGATCTACTTTTGACACTTTGATTTATTCATAAATATTATTTGTGATTTGTTTGTATCCTTCGGGGTACAATTGGTTGTGTGTTGGACTCGTGTCACATGCGTATCCTAGATCTAGTGGGATACGGTGTGATACTCTCCAATTATGTAGATTTTTGAATAGATCTAATTATGTATGGTTTAAATTCTTCAATTATAATTAGTAAATATATATAGATATTATATATTTATTTTGTGTATTTATTATAGTAATTATTGTAGCATAGATCTATATATTTTTGTGTGTGCTAATATGATGTACAAATATAATATGTAGCTTTCTTGCATGTAATTATATATGTACTTATGTTAATAACATAAATTATACATAAATATTTTATAAAATATATTTATGTGTTTAATTGTGTAATTATATTATTTATAATTATTATGTAATTATTTGTATATTAATGTATATATTTTAGGTGTGCTTCTAGCCATGTAAAATATGAACATTAATATGTGCATGTGTTGTAACTATTGGTATTTAATTATAAGTTTATATGTGCATATATATATAAGTATATAATTATTTATTTATATATATGTATTGTGATTATTATTGCATATATATATATTTTTATATATATATATATTTATTTATATTTTTATTTGTTTTGGTGACAGTGGTTTCTATGACAGTGAAACTGTCATTATTTGGTCTGAACAGCAGTCGCTGTACAGTGGTCAGCATTAATGACAGATCTGTCATTAATGCTGCGGCAGTTTTGAGCGGCAACCTTTCAGCGACGTTTTTTTTTTTGTGACAGTTTGAAACTGTCAGCAAACTGTGACAGCAGCGGTTTTGTATATGGAGTTTCTGCGACGAATTTTCAGTGACAGTCAAGACTGTCACTATTAGACCTGTTTTTATTTTATCTTGTTTTGTTCACTGTTTCAGTGACGCTTTGACAGTTTTAAATTATATTTTATATATTATTATTGTATATATATATATGTGTATATATATGTGTTTTGTATAATATTTGTAATAATATATTATGTTATTTGTATACATATTGGTTTGTATATATATTATTTTAGGGTATATATTATTTGTATTAGTAGTATACTTTGTGTGAGTATGATTTGGGGATCTAATTTTTATTCCTAAATTGTTGTATTTTAATTCTATATTATTTATATAGATTTCTTGTGAGGTTGACCTTGGTTTGACTTTAGTTGACTTTAGAGTTGACCATAGTTGACTTTTGACTTAGAATTTATTTATTGACCTAGGAGTTGACTAGTTTGACTTGTTCTCTTTCCGGGACCTTGTATTAATGTGGTATTCCATATCTAGGTCTTCGAGGTACCGAGTCAGACATCTGTGAGACTGTTCATTGGACTTCAGGCGAGTACATTCTCTGATAGTTTCTCATTTATGATATCCTCTATGTTCGTTGTATCTAGTGTAGATTTACATGTTTCTCTCGACACTATGGTTACACGGATTGGTATATCCGGATCTCGTCATGAGATGTTATTCCTTGGTATATGGTGTATATGGTGCAAGTATTGTTTCATTGGTTATCTTGTACATGTACAGACATCGATTCTCGGGGAGACTAGCTATCTTCTTGGGGAATCTAGTGCCATAGCATACCGTGGTTGGATCTATTATACCAGTTGGGGGTGGGAAGTATTAGTATAGATATGTGATCAAATCCCTATTGAATAAAGTATTGGTAAGCGAATAGTGTTGATCATGCACCGCACGTATGATTAGCCAGGCCGCATTGTATCTTGCCCAAGCCGATCACATGTTAAGCTAGTACTCACACACTTAGTTATTAGTATTATTGTTTC
Organism: Iris macrosiphon; assembly: GCA_036927795.1. Lineage (NCBI taxonomy): Eukaryota > Viridiplantae > Streptophyta > Magnoliopsida > Asparagales > Iridaceae > Iris > Iris macrosiphon. Next base: position 108,883,622 of record JAYESA010000018.1, read on the forward strand.
ATTGGCATATTGTTCATTATTGTATTTCTTTTCAGTATTTTCTTATTGTCTATATATCTCTTGTATCAATTTTGTGCATCTTGTTATCCACAGCTATTTACTGTTACATAGTTTTTATCATGGATTAGAACTGCTGTTAGAGATGTACTCTGCTCCTTTCCTGACTGGATATATTTTTCCAGATGACACTGAGAAGTACCCTACCTATTATGGACCCCAGGATGTTGTGGGTTTAGATTCGAAGACCCTGGCTCAAGAGGGACTTATCCCAACTGAGACAGTTGACCCTGGAGTGTAGCTTGTAGTATGATAGTATTCTTTTGTACTGGATTTGTCTCCAGCTTATTTTTGTTACTCTTCAGACTCATTGATGTATTATTTTAAACTCATGAGTTGATGACTATTCTATTCTTATCTGATTCGTGTTCATTCTATCTTAGTTCTGTGATTGAGTACACTATCTTTTGGTGGTTTATTATATTAGATAGACTTTCTAGACAGCGTTCTACCGCCGATTCTGCGGCGTAGGCTGGGCGTTGTTTCCGACTAGTACCCTTATCCCGGGTGCGGGTCGTGACACGCAGTCACTAGCACGCACTATGGTGGGTCGTGTCCGATGGTCGCTACCCCCGCGGTATGTCGATTGATGGAGTCCGAGGGTCGCTACCCCCGCGGTATGTCGGCTGATGATGTCCACTGACGAGCGTGAGATTGTGAGGATTAGATCGAGTAGCCTACCCTTGCCCATACATCGAAAAGTTGTCCTCATTTACATTCATATAGATTGTCTTGTACAGCGTACTTATTTATTTTTAAATTATATGTATGTTTACTGTATTCAAGTTGGCTCATATTTTCTGTATCTTGTTACGTCCCTCTGAGGACCTGGTCCGCTGCCAGGTGTACCTGTTCTTGAGTATTTGCAGGAGCGCAGATTTGGATGGTTATAGATGCTTCGTGGACGTCTTCTCTCGAGCCGTGATTGATAGCTGGTACTTATATTATTTGATGGTGTTGTACTTATATTGTATTTACTTTTCCCATTTGAGTTGGTAGTGGATTTATTTCCATCCAACTATCATCCTTAGATACTCTTTATTGAGATCTAGTTTCATAGACATTGGTTATTTTATTCACATTTGATTTTCGTGGATGAGATCTAGATTATACCCTGTGACTTGTGACATATGTTTATACCACTTGTGGATTTGATATTCATATAACAACGTACGTGTGAATTTGGTTTCCATATATTGGAGTTGCCATATCCATGCGGCTGGCATGCTTACGTGTCCTAGTCCTACGTATTTTTGGGACTGAGGCATGACATATTTTTGTGGTGGCCCATGCAGGTCGAGAGCATATTGTCTCGGTTACGTCACTGTACCGAGCAAGCCTGCGCATAGGATTAGAATATAGGATCTCATCCACTTATTTATCACCTTCCTTGATTTTGTTCGCATTCTCATTTGATTGCTTGCAATGCATCTTGCTTGATCCCTTCTCAACGTCAATCATCTCCCGTGCTTGATAGGGGTTAGGAAGATAACTTGTACTAGGTATATACACTCTAGTATTCAATAAGATCATTAGTTAAATTTTTGTAAGTTTGGTAGTATGCCTCATAACCTAGTAATACATAGTCCTATTGTCCCATTAATGTAGTATAATTGAATGACACCAACTATAGACTTGCATAAGAAGATAGTGTTTATCTAGGCTATAGAACTTTAGTGTTATCTAGACTGTAGAACTTAGAGGCCCATACACCCATTTGGTTGACTTTAGACTTAGACAAGAAATTAGTATGACAATTGTAGAGGCACAACATCGATCTTCTTGGTGAACTTAGATTATTCAGTACCTTTCTCCATCATAATCAAGCGTACTCATATTTTTACTACATCGACTTATGCTGCTATTATAGCCTAGTTTTGCAAGCTTATTCTTTTATTGAGCTTGTTCCTGACATATGTATTATTGGGGGCCCACACTAATACATTGTCTAAATGAGAATCGGTGTATTATGGTCTGATCAACCGTAGTGCACTTGGTTCGATCTTTTTATCACTACCTTACGTGGATTGAGATATAGTTGACTCAACTTGTTAGACAAATATACTTGCCCTCTAGACTGGTCAGAGCATATCATGTCAGGTACATAACTGTTCTGATGTGAACATGAAAATAGGAATTTACCAAAATAAGATTTCAATCCACAACTGCCTTGGCAACTCTCTTTCGAATTCTCTAATCCCTTTGAATCCCGTACTTGTATTCTATCACCTCCTCCTTGAACGCTTTATTGTTGTTCTCCATCTTCCCCTATTTCGAAAAGACGAACGTTCGTGCTTAGTATAAGTTGATACACGGATAGTTCCAGATATACCCCATAGGTCAAGCACTCATGATGACAAATAAGAAGCGCAGGCACAGGAAGTCGTAGATACAGGTACAACCTTAGTTATATGTGTTATTTCATACTCATGACCCCCTTTATGATACGAGATCTTAGGTGCATAGTAGCCGTAGAATTATATATATGGTGATTTAGCAGTTATGAGATATATTGATATTCTACCCAGATCGCATGCACGCAATGCTAATAGATGACGCGAGTAGCAGTAGTAGTATTCTCCTCTAATCACCATCTCGCCCCCTTGGGTGGCTCATCTTCTCTTCTATATCCATTCAGTATCTCGTGCTTAACCCTTTCTATCATAGTCGTATCCTTTCGTGCCATTATGAATTGTTTGAATTACTTTAACCTCACCCTTATTTTGTTAGTTAAAATATAAATGGTTTAGTAGATGATTAATAACTAAAGATGAGTTCTTAATAATAGCCCTTATGTATATGACCTGTAGCAATATCTGTATCCTCTTATTATAAAAAAAATCATGTATAACATCCTTAGGCTAATAGGAATTTGTTAGACTGTTTGAACTATTTTATACTTTTAATAGTTTTATAAGTTAGTCAAGACTTTAACTGTTGCCCAAAAACTTAGACTATGCCTAGGAAAGAATTGAAGGCACTTGTTACGAACTGACAACTATGACAAATCGCTGGCAAAGTAGCGACAGCTGCAACTAGACCGTTGTAGTAAAGTAGTCGAAGTATTTGCAGACATATTGGTCAGGTGGCATGGCAGTATTAGACTACGATACTTGACGGTTACAAAGAAAAATCATGGTTGTGAGATTCAAGACAAGTACCCCAAGATTCTCGACCCAATAAATATATTCGTCTTACAAACCTAGACAATAGCTTCAAAGAATGTGACTACTAGTAGAAATTTTGTAAGTTGAGTAGTGTAGACGAGTTAGAGGATGATAAAATAGTGGATGGACAATAGATGAGAAAGTGTTAGAATGGCAGACCATGAGTTTTTGGAGTCCTACTAGATACCAATGTAGTGTAATAGTTATAGTTAGCATTATGAATATGGGTTAGTGTCAATTTCGAGGACAAAATTTTTGTAAGTTGGGTAGAATGTAAAACCCCTATTTCTAAAAATCGTATTTATTTTTTTATAATTTAATTATGGTAATTATGTGCTAAATAGGAGAAATAGATTTTTAATAATTTTTATTTTAGGTGTTCGGGCACTTAGATGACTTATGGGACCATCAAAAATTTTTTGGAATTTATTCCATGTAGGAGACCCCTTGAGCAGTTGCTAGCCTAATGTTGTGCATTTTTCTAATCCATGAATTTTCTTATGAGTATATATATAATATATATATGTATACACAAATATATATATGTATATATATATATTTAGAAGGGAAAAGAAAAGAAAGTAAAAGAATTAAATAAGAACTTAATAATAATAATAATAATAATAACTACTAAGTAACCAACTTAGCCAATGCCTTATTTCCTTAGGAATTTGCTATATCCCCACCTTCAGCAAAACTTGTTGTGACCCGCCACCATGCAATTCCTTAGCATTTGCTTCTTAGGACCACTTGCAGCAACTTGCTCCATTCCTAGCAAACTTGCTACTAAATTCCCACAACAGCAACTTAACATTGATTCCAGGGACCAACCACTCCTTAGGAATTGCTATTCCCATTCAGCGACTTAGCAAATTTGCTAAGTCTTCAACCCTTCAGCCGAGCATTGTCCCAGGGACCCGCCCCCTTCAACATATGTTCCCAGACCCGACCCCTTCACCCCCTTTGGCCGATCCAAACACACCCTCTCTCTCTCAATTAAATTTGTCACAAAACTGCGCGAACCCACTTTTTCCAGATTTCTAAAAATTGGAAAACGGAGCGTGCCCCGCCAAACGGGACCGCCCCGCCGTGTGCCAAGGGTACCGAACGGTGCACGCAGTGTAACCGAACACGTAAAAATTCGTGGAGACTGATTCGGACGCGTGTGCGCGCCGGAATCAGGCCGTATCCGCGGACACACCCCGTGTCGCAACTTTTGTCGAACTCGCGCATATTTTGTGCACGCTTGTCAGATTGCGACGAAACTTGCGCCACTGGACTCGTGGTAACGCGCTGGTCCTGTGACCCAATTTTCACGCAATTCTGAGAAGGTTGACCAGATCGCCAAGTGGCGGGCCCCACAGTTGACTTTTTGGACAAAATTGTGTTCGGCCCATCGGAATCCACATTGGACAAACCGTTGGGTTCGTATTGACATTTAGAGTTATTTGACCCATAGTTTGTTCCATTTAGAGACTACTACCTTCGGCATGCTTTTCGGTGCAAAGTGGGCCACACATGGACCCCACTTTTGCCCGAAATTACCGTTTTGCCCCTGTATCCAAATTGGACGAAAGGGATGTGCTTTTTAGCTATTTTGCTCATTCTGAGAACGTTGGTGATGTTTATTTCAGCATCCGGAGACGTTTATTCTCAGGCCGTAGCTTCTGACTCTTGGTGTTGACATTGGGACACTATATTTTGCAGCTTTCTTGCCAGGCAAGATACCTTGCCAAGTTGTTTACAGTATTTTACATGCTTAGTTTATTTCTGTATAATTATTTCATTATGTTTATTTATTGCATGTGTAGTTCCTTTCAGTCATTACTATATATTAGATATGTTGACACACACTTGACACTTAGTATCATAGAGGACAATCATTAGGCGTATGGGCTTTTAACCACTCTGGTAACACCGTAGTCACTAGCACGCACTATGGTGGGTCGTGTCCGATGGTCGCTACCCCCGCGGTATGTCGATTGATGGAGTCCGAGGGTCGCTACCCCCGCGGTATGTTGGCTGATGATGTCCACTGACGAGCGTGAGGTTGTGAGGATTAGATCGAGTAGCCTACCCTTGCCCATACGTCAAAAAATTGTCCTCATTTGTATTCATATAGATTGTCTTGTACAGCGTACTTATTTATTTTCAAATTATATGCATGTTTACTGTATTCAAGTTGGCTCGTATTTTCTGTATCTTGTTACGTCCCTCTGAGGACCTGGTCCGCTGCCAGGTGTACCTGTTCTTGAGTATTTGCAGGAGCGCAGATTTGGATGGTTATAGATGCTTCGTGGACGTCTTCTCTCGAGCCGTGATTGATAGCTGGTACTTATATTGTTTGATGGTGTTGTACTTATATTGTATTTACTTTTCCCATTTGAGTTGGTAGTGGATTTGTTTCCATCCAACTATCATCCTTAGATACTCCTTATTGAGATCTAGTTTCATAGACATTGGTTATTTTATTCATATTTGATTTTCGTGGATGAGATCTAGATTATACCCTGTGACTTGTGACATATGTTTATACCACTTGTGGATTTGATATTCATATTACAGCGTACGTGTGGATTTGGTTTCCATATATTGGAGTTGACATATCCATGCGGCTGGCATGCTTACGTGTCCTAGTCCTACGTATTTTTGGGACTGGGGCGTGACACGGCTTCCTTCCTCTCTCTAAGTCTCCAAAATCTAGCATTTGTCGTCAATGCCAACTTGATCCTCTCAATTAGTGAAGACTGAACCTCAAGATTTGCTAACTATCCACTCTGTCCTGGCAGAATAACCTCTATCCCAAGCTTCTGGAGGTCCTCTAATAAATGGGGTTGCGTCGTCAAGAAATAAGTTGTGGGCTTCCTGCTGAGTGCATCTGCTACGACATTCGCCTTACCAGGATGGTACTGCAAATCTATATCATAATCAACCATCAACTCTAACCAACGTATCTCCCTCAAGTTGAGCTTCTTCTAAGTGTAGACATACTTTAGACTCTTGTGATCAGTAAAAATCTCCGCTCGCTCTCCGTAAAGATAGTGCCTCCATATCTTCAGTACAAATATTACTACAACTAGCTCAAGATCGTGCGCCAATGTTCTTCTCATGAACTTCCAACTGCCTCGATGCATAAGTGATGACGTTGCCATATTGCATCAAAATATATCCCAATCAACTGCCTGACGCATCACTATACACTACAAATCCTCTCGATCCTGAAGGAAGAGTCAAAACTGGTGCTGTCGTCAACCATTTCAATTCTTCAAAGGCCTTTTGACACTCCTCTGTCCATACAAACTCCTGGTCCTTACGCATCAACCGCGTCATAGGCTCTACAATCCTTGAGAAGTTTTGCACAAAACTCCGATAATATCCGGCGAGTCTAAGAAAACTCCAAACCTCTGCTACTGATGTAGGTGTAGGCCATGTCTCAATTGCAGCAACATTCTCCGGATCAACTGAAAGTCCTTCTCTTGAAATTATGTGTCCAAGAAACGGTACTCTATCCAAGCAAAACTCACATTTGCTGAGCTTGGTGTAAAGCCTCTCCTGCCTCAGCGTCTCTAACACAAATCTAAGATGCTCCTCATGTTCTTCGTGGCTCTTAGAGTACACCAAAATGTCATCAATAAATACAACCATGAACTTGTCCAAGTATCAATGGAAGACCTTGTTCATTAAGCTAATAAATACAGCTGGCGCATTGGTTAAACCAAATGGCATAACTAAGAACTCATAATGGTCGTACTTGGTCCTGAAAGTTGTCTTAAGTATATCTTCCTTTAATACTTTGATCTGATGATATCCGGATCTGAGATCGATCTTTAAGAATACATAAGCTCCACTCAGATAATCGAACAGATCATAAATATACGGTAAAAGATACATGTTTTTATTGTTACAGTATTTAGTGCTCTGTAATCAATGCACAGACGTACCGTCCCATCTTTCTTCGGTACAAATAAGATAGGTGCTTCCCAAGGTGAACCACTAGCTCGAATAAAGCCTTTCTTTAGAAGATAATCAACTTGTTTCTTCACTTCTACTAACTCCTTGGGTTTTAATCGATACACAGATGAAGTAATGGGCTCTGCTCCCGAAGTTAAGTCAATGGTGAATTATATCTCCCGATCAGGTGGTAATCCTAGAAGATCATCGAAAAAAATCCATAAATTCTACTACAACCTTCGGGTACTCTGGCTTCCCTTCTGCAGTGAGTGCCTTAAGGATAGGCTGGACACCCTACTCTCTGACTTCCCGAAGAAACTCAAACTCCGGATGACCAGGTGGTCTAAAGATAACGCGTCCACACCGGCAATCTAAAGTCGCATGGTACTGACTCAACCAGTCCATACCAAGTATAACGTCATAATCCGGCATGGAGAAGATCAAGAATTGAGCTCGCATCTCACGACCACAAACTACTATCATCAAGATCTATAAGTGTCACTAACCGGGATAATACCTCCTCCAGTAAGTATTCTCATAGTTTTCGAAAGAGGTAAGGTAGTTACTCTATGTGTGGCTATGAAACTAGCAGCTATGAAAGAATGCGATGCTCCTGAATCAAATAATGTTAGAGCAGGTAATGACGCTACTAATATAGTACCTGTGATGACCTCTCATGCAATCTCTGCCTTCTCAATATTCATGGCAAAAGTCTGACCTCGTCCCTGAGCTGGTACTCTCTTCTGTTGTTGTGCCTATTGGAAGAGCGCTGACTGTGGTGCCAAGGGTGGCCTCGGCTAATACCCTCCTGATGCTGGTGGTCTGACTCCTCCAACTTTCATCTGTGGTGCTCCTGGTGTTGGATAAGCTGACATAGATGACTATTGGACTGGTCTCGGTACTGGCAAGTCTGGTCGATGAATCATTGGTGCTCCTCTTCATGGCTCCGTACAGTCCAATATCAAGTGTTGTCCTGATCTACAAATCAAGCATAGTCCCAATCTGCATCTACAATCGCTCACGAGATGGCCTTATTTGCCACAATATTGGCAAGTAGGGAGTCTCGACAGGGCTGCTCTAGGTGGCTGGTGTATATGAGGTCTCTTTACAGCTCCTTCCTGCGGTGCTCGGGCTGGTACTAATGCATACGTCCACTTCTGGCTAGACTCTCTCCTGATGACGCGTTCCATGCGTCGAGCTGACGTCCATATATGAAGTAGGTGCAACTGAGCCAATCTCTCTCTGCAGCTCAAAGCTGAGGCCGTCAAAGAATTTCTTTGTATTCTCTTCTTCTGTATGGATTAGGGTAGGGTTAAAGCGGTTCAACCATATGAACTCTGCATAATACTCTTCTACTGTCATAATGCCCAGAGTGAGGCGATTGAACTTATCCTGAAGTTTTGCTCTAATAATAGATGGAATGTACATCTCCTGGAAGAGTCTAGAGAAGTCCTCCCAAGTAACTCGGTCTGGTCCGAGTCGTTTCTTCTCAGTGAGCCACCAGTGATGCGCATTGCCTGTCAGCTACGTCCTGACAACAGTCATACAACGCTCCCTCAGAAGCTCAGCTGCTTTCAATTGGTGCTGGATCTTGGTGAGCCACTTATGAACTTCGGTGGGCTCCTCCTTGCCCGAAAAGATATATGGCTTCAACTGAAGGAAATCTAAGATAGATCCCATCGATGGTAGTCTAGCTGGTGGAGTTTCCTGCTCTAGTGCTATCACTATACTATCCCTCAAGTTCTCTGTCTGGCATTGCTGGGCCTCTTGTTGAATCTGCTGCTGGGCTTGTATCATTGCATAGATCACTTGAAATAACTAATAACCGTCCATAGGCTGCCCTGGTCGGAATACTGGCAGCGGGGGTATCGGTAGAGCGAATTGCGGTGGTGGTAAAATGTCGTCTCTCTGGAACCTCGGGGAGTTCTAATATGTCGGGTGGCTTTGTTGAGTGGATGGATCTCCACCCGATGGTGTTACCCCATCATCGTAAGAAACCACAGCACCTTGTGGTGTACTCATGGGAGTCTTGTCTCTAGTTCGTTGATCCATTACTCTGCACACAAAGTAAACTATAAGGATCACACAGATGAATCAAGGCATGATGCAAGTCAAGGAATTTAATTAGAGTTCGATAAAGAGGTCAAGAATGTGTCAACATGTGGATGAGATCCTATAAATTTATTCTATCCAAATAGCAGGCTTGCTCGATTCTGCAATTGAAACCAAAGTAATATATTCATAGACCTGTATGGGCCACCATAAAAACCATGTCATGCCACGGTCCCAAAATACCATGGGACTAGCCACGTGGCAATGGCCAGCAGAACAACTCCAATGGGCAAACCTAATTTAATGAACCCGTTAGAGTGCACCTAAGCTGTAATACAAATAAATATTGGTCTATAACACCTATCATAGTTTATATATCTAATCTCATCAACAATAAGAATCAAGATCACAAAGGGATAGTCCAGTCACAATAATAATAAAATAAAACTTTCCATCACAACGCAGTAAAAATAATGTCACGGGGAACAACACGTCATCAAATAATGGAAAAAGAAAATAACCAAGTATAAATATCCAGAAGTTACTAAACCAAGTCCAAATGTCTAAGGAACACTAAGCATAAATAAATAGAGAAAATAACTGAGTGCTCAAGAGAAGTCCTCCGGCACAACCTCGTCCTCTTGTGCAAGTACTGCTCCAATATCAGCTCCTGGCCCATAAACCTCGGGATAACTCTCCTCGTCTATACCTGGGAACATAATCCAGATCTAGGTCCTCAGGGGACATATCAAGGTACAATAAACACTCAAGCCAAAGTAATAGTAAATAATAATCAATGTGCTTAAGGAAAACTATCATAACCAGATAAGTGAATGCACATGAGAATACCCTCGTCCGCTAAACTACCAATGACGGTAGGTCTCGATAGACACGACCGTAACTAAGGAATATGGAGGGAGTGTACATGCCCCATTACAGGTACCCGTATCACTAAGAATGACCAAAGCGAATGCAAAGGTAGGCAAGTCATAAGTGGTAGCCCAATGGTACGGGTATGTCCCCGATCCCTATGTCTCTCACGTCTCATGTCCATAACACGCAAGACAAAATACCAACTATGTCACAAGTCCACAAGAAGGATACTGTCTAGTCACTATCGCTTAATCATAAGTCCTATAGCCGGAACCTTGAATGTCTCAATTGAGGCCTTTGTATATGAAATTCATGTACAATGTCATAGGATATGTAGTACAAGGGTTGCACTTATAAGGTCATACGATGACAATGCAATCTAACAATACCCGATTATGCGTACAGAAGTTGGCAACCAAATATAATTCGGATGCTAAGTATCGTAACGGTCCTAGGTCACAATAAGTACATACAAAGCAATAGAAATAAATTAGAAGCTAGTAATAGCAAAGAGCACAAAATACTGCAACAAAGGCAAGGTACACTTGCATGTTGCCTGCTGCTGCGATACTTATGACTCGTGTCCTCAACTGGTAATGCAGCAGATCCAAGTTGTCCTATTATAACATATTCTAGTTAAAATTCACAATCTAATCTAATTAATATAGAATATTATGATCGTTGCACAATATCGACTAGTGTTGCGACGTTCGTGCTAGCAATCAAGCAATCTCATGGCGTAGGATCGTGAGCCAATAAACACTTACCACGCTATTGTCTCTTACGTTATGAGGGTCTCTTACATAATGTCATCATACATATATTTAGGCAATTATATGAGTTTGATACGAGTATTCATATACGTATGTAGATATGCTACGATGTCCCAAAACTTGCAACAACATTAACCTTTACTTCGAGCATGCATATAATCAATCAACCATGAATGTCGATACCAATTAATACTGAATTAAAATAATTTAAATTCTAGAATTATTAGCTATTTAGTGAAAATACCAAAATAGTCGTCATTACATGCACAAAGTTTCGTTGCGCCTCGACTAGGTATTCTAGCTACTTTGGCAACTAGTTTGTGCATGCAAGGTTGCCAACTTGCATAAAATTTTATTTAATATATAAAATATAATAATTAATATTTTGGAATATATTATTTAATTTTTGGAAATTTATATTTTAATAAAAAAATTATAATATCTATCAAAACTAGGTTATTATGGTTTACACATTGCCATATATTGGTTTTCATGTCATCAAGGAGCAGTTTTCATGTAAAATTAGAATTTTTTATGCGTGGGAGTTTCCTCATTTTTTATCTAACATAATTATGGGTTCATATAAGAATTTTCACATGAAAAAAATAAATATTAGCAAAGAAGTTACAAAACTTACGTGTTCGTGATTACGGCGGAGGCTCTTCTTGCGACACGAAACTTTTGGAGCACCAAACAGACTCCAAACTCCAAGAAACTTGAGGGAGATCTTGGGGGGCTTCAATTATGATGTAAATCTATGGTTTTGTGGGACTTTTTATGCTGTTTACACAGCCAAATAGATGCTACAACCAGCAGCAATTTTTGGCCCTTGGGGGGGTGGTCGAACCTTCTAGGGGTGGTCGAACACGTTAGGGACTTGTGTGGGATTTGAGGAATGATGGAGTACTGAAGTAGAGAGGGAGTAGGAGGATGTGGGGTCATGAGGTTGGGAGAGGGGGTCATCTAGGTAGCGTCCAAGAATATATATATATATATATATATATATATATATATATATATATATATATATATATATAGTTGGTTGATTGTTGGTCCCTTTTTGGTTGAGTTTGTAATGGGCTTTAATATTTTGTTCAGACCTAAGAGGTTTGGTTTAGCCATTAGTAGGGCTTTGGGTGCCCTTAGGTCTAGTTGTTTGGGTATTGGTTGAGTTTGAGTTCAAGTGCACAAGAAGGTTCTCTTTAGGTGTCTCAAATAAGGTAATTATTGGGTTATTGGGTTGTTGTTCATGTACGAGGGTTTAAGTGTGAAGAATATATATAAATGAATGAGTGATGAGTGTGGGGTTGTGTACATATCTCATGAAAATTGGTTTGAGAGTCCAAGTAGGTTGTTTGGGCTCGGTTGGGTTCCTCTAGCCAATTGAAGGTAATTTTGTAAAGCCATTGGTTTACGATATTTATCAATATTTTTGGAACATGGAAAAGATTAAAATAATACAACACCCATGTCCCAAGTGTACTAGGTACAGTCAAGGTCAAAAATATGAATTTGGTTGGAAGAAAAAAGGTCGTGCATTGCTCAAAATATCCAAGCCATGGCAAAGTGTCATATATATATAAAAGAATTTTATAAATTAATACTTTAATATTTAGTTAAATAAAATTAATAAATAAATTTAAAAAATACTAAATTACCCATATTCTAAAATGAGAGGGCTTACATTCTCTTGCTTTTCTAGACGATCGACAATCAACATAGTAGAACAAAGATCTCTGAAGAATATCCTAAGCTCTATCAAAGGATCCCAAACTACCTGCGGAAAAAAATTCTCGAAATGCAATCGGAATTAACCTATTCATGAATACGTGACAGTCGTGGCTCTTCATACCCATTAGTTTTTTTTCCTTCGGGTCGACGCAACTTCTCAGATTTGACACGTACCCGTCTAAAAATTTTAGCCCCTGAATCCACCTACAAAGTCTCCATTTATCCTCCTTGTTTAGTGAAAAAATTGCCTTAGGCTGCTTATACTTCCCATTTCCTTCCTCTATCAAATGCAACGCAGGACGTCTGCATATTTCTGCCAAGTCCAACCTAGCCTTGGGATTGTCTTTCATCTTCCACAGTATTAATTATGTTTTCAAACACATTATTCTCGATATGCATGATATCAAGGTTATGTCTAATCAGATTGGTGCTCCAATATGGCAGGTCCCAGAATATGGTCCTCTTCGTCCAGTTATGAGTGTGACCAAATCTGTCGCACTTGTACCCCTTAGTAGGCTCTTCAATAGCACTTGATAAATCGTTAACCTCTTCCCATATTGTGTCTCCGGGCCACCTTGGAGGTGGATTTGCCTTCTCTATAATACCGGCACGAAATACATTCATGTTCCTCTGGAACAGATGATCCGACGGCAAAAATTATCAATGACAATCGAAGAAGCACGATTTTCCTCCGTGTTTCAAACAGAAAGCCTTAGTGCAGTCTATACAATACGGATATGAGAGACGACCATGAGTGCTCTATCCTAAAAATATAACATAAGCAGAAAAGTCATTGATGGTCCACATAAGTGCTTCCCTCATCAGAAAATTTTATTTTTTTGAAACATCGTATGTGATGGCGCCTACTTCCCATAGCTGATTCAACTCATTTATCAACGATTGCAAGTACACATTGATGTTTCTCTTCGTATTATTCGGACCCAGGATAATGACAATTAAGAACATAACCGGAGTCTTCATACACATCCAATGTAGTAGGTTATATAGGGTAACGATTACAGGCCAACATGAATACTGGGAGCCCGAAAGTCCGAATGGGATAAAACCATCGGAGGAGCACCCTAATCTTACATTATGCGAATCCGAAGCAAAATCGGGATACTCTCAATCGAAGTACTTCCATGCTTCTCCATCAAATGGCTGATCCAACACTCCTTTAATCTGTTCTCGACTATGCCAATTCATGTTTCCGGCAGTCTCCTTCACCATAAACAACCTCTGCAACCACGACGTTAAAGACAAGTAGTGCATTGAATCGGTCGTGGATGCAAAGATGGATACACATGTGAACACTAATAAAGCATATGTGTGACATCATTTATTCAATGTGAGTTATTCTCTGGAAAAAAAATTACTTCTGCAAGCCTTTTGAGGCTATTAGCGTTAGACTAGATTTCCAAAAGTCTACTAGATTTCTGGTAGAACTCTAATAGGCTCAAAAGGCTTACAGAAGTAAATTTTTTTTCTAGAGAATGGATCACATGGACACTTGACTTCAGAGGTGACGACAAGCATTCCTAGTTATTCTATTTTTATAATAAGTATTATCTATGTAAAACTATTTACCACTTAACTTATATTTATCTAGCTTGTAACATAAACCTAGTTATTCTACTTTTATAATGAGTATTATCTATGTGAAACTATTTACCACTTAACTTATATAGCTAATCCTATACATATAGCTATATATGCACTTGGTATCTAGGTATCACTTGACATTTAGTACCCCCAGGTTGTCATGCCCCAGTCCCAAAATACGTAGGATTAGGACACGTAAGCATGCCAGCCGCATGTGTATGGCAACTCCAATATATGGAAACAATAACACATGCGTACGTTGTATTATGAACAATAATTCACAAGTGGTAAAAACTATCACAAGTCAAAGGGCATAACTAAATCTCATCCACAGAAATCAAATAGAAATAAATAACCAATATCTATGAAACTAGATCTCAATAAGAAGTATCAGAGAAAGATAGTCGGATGGAAACAAATTCACTACCGAACTAGGATATAAAATAAACATAATATAAGTACAACAACTAACAATCACTAAGGCTCGGAGAGAAGACCTCCTCGGAACATAAGCAACAAGTCCGAATCCGCGCTCATGCGAATACTCATGAACATCTACACCTGGAAAGGGACCAGGTCCTCAGAGGGACATAACAAGATACATAAAAGCATGCCATATATAAATACTGAATAAAATAAAATAAAGGGTGTGCTAACTATCTAAGTGAATGCAATGTGAGGACAACATTGGTACGTATGGGTAGGTGTAGGCATAACGTCCATATCGCTCCGAAGAACGTGGAAACTGTATAGTATATCGTCCATATCGCTCCTAAGAATGTGGAAACTGCATAGTATATCGTCCATATCGCTCCGAAGAACGTGGAAACTGAATAGTATATCGTCCATATCGCTCCGAAGAACGTGGAAACTGAATAAAGGAAGTCATTGGATCCATGGCTCCTCTGGATACTACGGAATCCAATGTGTGTATCCCATACGCCTACTAGTTGTCCTCCCCGCCCAATATAGATATACCAGTCGAATACTCGACGTGCATACCCCGTATCTATATGCCAAGTCTCTACTAATCATATAATCATGAATTACGTACTAAACCGTGATGCATGTCACACGCACCGATAGCTAGTCGAGTACGCGAACCCGCATCCCAACATGAATTTGTCACCGTGATGCGTGTAAGAGTGTCAGGTCTCGGAAGATATCAGAGTATCCTCCCAATGGGTGAGTCTGCTAGTGACTAGGTCAAGTACACTACTCGCCGACGCATTCGTCGACTGCACCCGAGTCAATCTCGGACGCGCACAGTTATATAAAATAAAACAACAAGATATCATACAACATATGCATAAGTTAATTTAATTTAAACAGTAAATATGGCAAGGTATCTTGCCTGGCAAGAAGCTGCGTAGTACCAATAACCTGCTCCAGAAGTCGCGCAGAACAACCCCATATCCTATGTACATATAATATAATACAATCATTAGTCATTACACTAGCACATACACAACCATATTTATACTGGACTCAGGGGTACGCTAGGGGTAATACTAGTCAACTAACAGGGTCAAATGCGTGTCTAATTGCGCGGGTGTCACGTCTTCAAATACTGCGAAAATAGACAGTCAACTAACACTTGTCTAGCCAGTACGTCGGTGTACACGAGACAGACAATTCCTAATTTTTCAGGTCACAAAGTCAAGGTATATATGCGGACAAAATCTACGGTATCCTAGGGTCGTACAATATAGTTACATATATAGTCACAATTAGTATTTAGCATTTAATTTACATATATATCCATATAATTATATAATAATATAACCAATAATTTATATGCATATCTATTCGAATATATATATATATATATATATATATATATATACCAAATTGATAATTACACGCACATGCGTACGTACACGAACGCGAGTTGGGTTCTCCGACACGGTCTGGACTCAACTAACAGACTGAACCAATATGCTAACCTAGATGTACAACACCCATAAAATGAAGGGAGAGGGCAGGTTCGAACCTCGGGGTACGCGCACAGTCATGACGATGACGACGATGATGATGGTAATGATGATGATGACGACGACGATGATGAGACGACGATGAGGGTTATGACGATTGAGGTGATGGTGTTGATGATGGTTAAGGTGATGGTGTTGATGATGTTGGTGATTATGGAGATGATGATGGTGATTATGGAGATTGATGATGGTGATTATGGAGATGATGAGAGCCGGGGATAGCCGGAGGAGAACTCAGGTGAGGCAGACCGGCGAGGGGAGAGGTGAACGAGGTTGATGGTGTGCTCGGGTGGAGGTGCAGCGGTCTCCGGCGAGTTCGGGTGGCCGCGGGGAAGTCTGGCAGCGGGTCTCCGGTCGAGTGCAGTCGGCGAGGGCGGGTTCAGGTGGTCAACGGCTTCTGGTCGACGAGGAGGAGGAAGTAGAGGCGGGGTGGATATGAAGAAGTCGGAGGCGGTGGTGCAGGCTGACGGGGTATAGTCCGGCATGATGGTGAGGATGATGATGATGACGAGAGGAGACGGGGATGGATGAGGGTGGTCCAGCGTCGAGGAAGGTGTCGGGGTTCTGGAGTCGGCTGTCGAGGGAGGAGATGGCCAATGGCTGCCGCGGGGTACAACATCGTGTGGAGGCGGGGATGGCGATCTGCAGCGGGTCGAGATGGCCGGGTTCAGGATCCGGCGGGACTGGATCGAGGCGTCGAGGACAGACTAGAAGGGTGGCGTGTGGATCTCTTGTCCGGCGAAGGGTTTCTCCGGCAAGGGGGAGGGTTCATTCCGGCGGGAGAGAGGGAGGAGAAGAATAGGAAGATGGTGAACAGGGAAGTCGGCTAGGAGAAAATAGTTTAGGAATAGAAAGAAAAGGAAAAGTAAAGAATAAAAGAATAAAATATATATACAAATTTCGTGAAACTTTATTTCCCTTTATACAAATTTCTGTAAAAGTTTATTAATTTTTAATTATGTGAGGAGAGAGAATTTAGATGGCTTATTACGTAAAGGAAGTGTGTGTGTGTCTGCATGCAGTCCACGAACGCGTGGCCTAACAGCCTCTCCTCCTACCCAAATCAAACCGCAGACGCTCCCATCCAACGGTCCAAACATTCCCAACCCAACTCTCGATCATGTGACTCGCTCACTAATTTAATTAGGCAATTTCTAAAGGCACTACAAAACTTATTTAGATTAGTCCAAAAAATATTTTGAGTTATTTACAAGTTTGTCATCGAAAAAATTGCTCCAAGCTGTCCAATTTTTTTTCCAGGACTGTCACAATGTTGGCAGTCATTCTTAGAACTGTTACTATGTTGACAATCCTTCCAATTTGAAGGACTATCAACATTGTTGACAGTCCAGTTGACAGTCCTAGAAGAAGAAGAAGCAACAACGACAACAGCGAGGGGGCGGGCGGCGGGGTGCGGGGGCGGACAGCAGCGGCAGGGTGCGGGGTGGACGGCGGCGGCGACTGACAAGCGAGCGGCGACATCAGCAGCAACGACATCATCAGCAGCTCCTCCCTCCTTCTCCTCCATTCTCCTTCTCCTCCTCCTCCTCCCGTCGTCGTCTCCTCCTCCTCCGACTGAAATTATGATTAGGTTTGGATTTGGGAAGGAAGGATTAGGTTGTCCTAAATAAATTTGGAACTGCCATGAGTAAAAATTATAAAAAATTGAACTGTCATGAAATAATGGAATGTACTTAGCAAAAGTTATAGTGCCTATAAAATTAGGCTTTAATTAACTAATGAAATTAAGAGTAGTATTAATTAGTGTCCACTTATATAAAGTCTCCTCTCTTTCTTTCCGTCACGTTTCCATTTCCATCTTCCGATCCAGTGTACGAACCGAGCCGGCCGGCCGTGTCCGACGCATAAGGACGCCCATCCCACCACCGATTCCCCAGTCCAAGCAAGCAAAGGTCTCTCCTTTTTCTTCTTTCTCCCTCTCCCCTTCCTATTTTGGGAATTAAAGTTGTCGGTTTTATCGAAGAAAAAGAAAGATTGCTGTTTTGTGGTGCCATGTGGAGAATTACGAGTGGAGTGGGAGAATTTATCGTGCCACTCCTTGTTGTTTCGATTCTACTAGTTCTTCTCTCACTTATGAGGGTGAGGGTGATGGAGAATGAACATAAATTTAGGAGCTTTGATCGATTTTGAAAGGAAAATAAGTTTTATTTTTTTCTAGAATTAGAAGGTGATCAATTTGGTTCACTTTCTCCATTTATTTCCTTCCATTCCTTTTTTAGGTTACAAATAAATAGAAAGGGTAGGAGCTTTTCTTTTCCATAACAACCCCCCCCCCCCCCCCCTCTTCGGTTTTGTTGATCTGAAATTGGAATATTGTTGATTTGTGTCCTTCTCTCTCTCTCTCTCTCTCTCTCTCTCTCTCTCTCTCTCTCTCTATATATATATATATATATATATATATATATATCTTTTGCTAGTAAGGTTAATTTTGTGGTTTGTATTGATTACTGAGAGATTATTAGGTTAAAATTTTTAATTCTGTGTTTATGAGTTTGAATTTTATTTTTCAATATAACTCTTCATCTAATATATATTTGATGCATTTCAACTGATTAGTGCTCTCGAATAATGGTTGATGTCTAATCTATGGAACCGTTTGCATTTTGCAAGTATGTCTATCATTTTTTGTTAACCAGAATTTTTTTTCTTTGATACTGGTTTACTTTCTATAACTCTATATCCCCTAATTGTGCTCTGATATAAATTTATTGTTCCAAAAACTCGGGTCTGGTATCGGTTTAGAACAGTTCCTGTGAGTATTGGTTTGGCAGTTTTTGGTGGTTTTGGTGGTTTTGAATCTGTTGGTTTCATTAGTTTCATGTGTTTGGCAGTTTTTGGTTCTCCAACTCCCATCCAGAGGGAGAGACTAAAACGGATTGGCATTGACCATGACTTAAAACCATGACATCATTATGTTTAGTTTTCTGTAGTATTTCAGATGCTTTTATGATGTTTCTATTGTTATTAATCTTCTACATTTCTAGAAAATTCCTCTCGGGAACTTTGACAAAAATATTCACTTGTTCTATTATTGATTAAAGACTGACCTTATCTTATAGTTGTCACACTCAAAGCTTCTCTGTCGGAAAATATTGGTTCTTATCTCAACATTGTCTCATGTTTCCTGTGGACTCAGCTTATTACATACCTCCATGCAGAGTTTATTTCTAGTGAGATTAAACCCAGGTTAACTAGATGTGTTGACTGTACAAATTCATTCAGGGAGCCTTTACATCTACTTCAGTAATGCATGTCCGATATGACCATGTAAATCAGAATAGGAGATAAGAGAAACTGAGCTAATGCTTTTAAGTTTTATTCATAGCCCTTTCTTTCGTGAAACCATTATCTTTCCATCTTTGTTTACTTCTATATTTGTTTCTTACTTACTCCCTAACTTCTGAGTTATAGATTGCATATGAATCATGTTATGCACAACCCGTCGTGGGGTTATGTTCAACACTTCTCTTATAGAATGCAATGAACTTCCTGCATCCAAGAGCTTCTGAAAAAATTAGTCTGAAAGTGTGATTACAACTCCTAGCAGGTCATTTCTTAAGTATTGTCATGCTAAGATGCTTCGTTGTCAGCACCTCCCCATATGGTCTTTTAATAATTTCTTCTTAACTTTTGTATATGGTCTTCTCTATAGGGATTCATGTTGAAAATTGACATAAGGTTCTACTCTACAGTTCTTTGCATTTAATTTCTGTTTATATTGCTTAAGCCAGTAGAACTTAAAGAAAAAGAAAGGCATATTTAAGTTTCTATTTCATACTGATGTGATGCTGTTGATGGCATCATTTTATTCACAAAAGCTGTTTTTATTATTTTTCCTATTAGTTTTATTTAGAGAATAGCGAGCAGTTACATTTGCATGGGGAAGTTTAGTTGTTTCTCCGCTGCATGTACTTTTACCCTCTTTCCTTCTTTGTTCCTTTTTTTTCTTTTAGAAGTGATGTGACCTTGACATCACATCTAACTTCAGATCGTTGTTAAGGCAAACCTCTTCCACTGCTTTATATTCTACTGTCATTGCAATGTATTAGAGATGGCAATCTTTTGTTTTTTTTTTTACCTAACTCATGAGAATATGGGAATGCCATTCCTCCTCACTCTTTGGTGTATCATAGATATGAAGGCAATTTCCTATGACAAATTGTATCATCTTACCTCTTCGTTTAGACTCTTTATCATCTAGGGGAATGTTACTCTAGATTGGTAAACAATATATGCTGTCAAGACCTCATTCAGTATTTTGAATATGTTGAAGCCTCAGGGTAATAGCACATCTTATTTGAGGATATCTACCTGATTTGATAGAGGTAATGGTGACAATATAAAATTAACAAGGGCTAGATGGTTGAGAATTATCACTTGAATTCACTAAGGAGGCCATAAATTTGTATTGTATCATCATGATCACCATCCAATGTCAGGCAAGAGTGAGACATCAGAAGGCTCCATGTCATGCTCTTTTATAGATTAAAGTTCTATTTTACGGCAGTTTACATCTATCCATCATTTTGTTCCTTCATTGTAGTTAAACTATCTTGGAGTTCATTTGTTTGGAGGAAATATTGAGTTTTCTACTTTTTATGTAACACAGCTTTTTATTCAGTCATGGTCCCTATTCAAACGGTTGCCTCAAAACTTACGAATTATTTTATTGCTGTAGAACTCGAGTGAAATTACATTATTCCTTTTCTCACATGGATGAATACACTCGTAAAGGGTCTGGCGGTGGTCTTGGTTTTTCCAAAAGAGGTTCCAGCATAACTCTCCGAGACACAAACGATGAGGGTAAAGGAATTCAGTACTGCAACAGATCAGGATGTAACACCAGGCTTAACTCCATGAAATGCACCCGCATTAATAGCCCAGAGAAGCCAAAGTTCTCAAAAGCTTCATTTCACACTTCAAGCAGCAAGTACTTTGCTGGGAGCTCATCAAAGGTATTCTCTTCTCCCACTGACTTCAGAAAGTTCTGCCAGGAAAAACACACCCGGACACCTCTTCGACATACAGTTGAAAGCAGTATTACGCAGAGGGTGGCAGAAGATATCAAATTAAGTAGTCAACAAGTGGAATCTGATGCTTCAGAAACTACCGCAAAAACTACAACTATTCAGACAGTACTGCCCGAAACAGAAGGTCCTGAATTTCCAGATCTGCAAGAACTGTCCACAATTCAATCTGAGGCATCCACTTCCCGACCACGGAAGCAGATTCATCACCAACTGGGACCTAGCAGTCAGGATACTGCAAGTTCATCATCATCCACTCGTCGTTCTGTTGCACCCAGAAGCACGGGTTATATTACTAGACCTTGTTCGTACTTGGGTTCTGGGCCACCAAGGAATGGTCTCAAGAATCTTACTTGCTCATCAATATCTGATATTCTCCCATCTGGTTGTTCTTCTTCCAATCTCATCAATAGTAGAAAGGTTACCTCAGTGAGGAATAGACCCTCTAATGGAGAGAGCTCATCTTCTGGAGGCAAAAACATGGGTGGCTCCTCAATTAGCAGTCTTTCTGCTTCCTCTGGATCTCTAATGCAACAACAAGGTTTTAGAAGGGCCAAAAGCCAGCCTACAGGTAAGGATGGTCCTGTTTCTGTTAGAACCCGGAGAGCTCCAGTTGGCGATAGTAGAGCGAGGTTGCCCCAACAACAAAATGAAGACAGTGTGTCTATATCAGAGCCTATTGTCTACCCCCAATTGCCTCATTCTCAGGTGTCCACCCTGGAACCTGTTCCTGAAAGCTCTTCAAGATCTTTCCCCATGGAAGCACGTCCAGTCTTCCATAGCTCATTTGGTGGTCGGCCTAGTTCTAGTGATCGGAGTGCTACATGGAGTAGACTGCTTTCTTCTCATCCTGCAGATAGCAGAAGACATGGAGTCTCGAGAGATGGGGATGAATACCGCCGCTTTAACATGGAAGGAATTGCCGAGGTCTTTTATCTATCAACTTTTTTTTTTAAAATCTGAGCTTCGTTGGTCTATGACTGAAATTTGAGATTGTGCAGGTATTGTTGGTACTGGAGAGAATTGAACAGGATGATGAGTTGACATATGAGGTTTCATATTCGGACCTTTATACTCTTACCATGTTTATTGTTATTTGTTGACTGAAATTATCTTCTTTTTGTGCAGCAATTAATGGTGCTAGAGACGAATTTATTTTTTGGGGGTTTTAGTTTGAATGATCAACATAGAGACATGAGATTGGACATTGATAATATGACTTATGAGGTATGCCTTTCTATTTCTCTATTAGGATCTAAGATTGTCTTTTCATTTATATTCTTGTTAATATTGCCAGTCGAAACCTATTAGATCAAAAATAGTTATGGTTAAGAACAAAGTCCTCAATGGTACTATTGAAGCAGTTCACCTACTTGTAATTGAATGTTATATATCGAAGGTATGCATCGTATTAAACACGTCACTGTATAATGTTGATCACCTCTTCTGCTTTGTTCTAAGTTGGAAATTAAACTAGTATTTACATAGGGAAACTGGCTTCAGCTCATGGAGGCCTTGTTGGCATCTTTATGTTCTGGAAATCTAAATTATACCGTCATGGTTCTGGTTTTAGTCTAATACAATTTTCCTGAGTTCCGTTGTGAGAATTTGTAAATCTTGGTTTGACAGGAACTGTTAGCCTTGGAAGAGAAGATGGGTACCGTCAGTACAGCCCTCCCAGAAGAAGCATTTTCCAAGTGTCTGAAGAAAAGTATCTATATACCTCTCTCACGCTTTCCAGGGATCACTTCTTGTGGGGATGATGATACTAAATGCAGCATATGCCAGGTAATTTCACCCTCATATTGAGAAATGAAATTGATATTCGTTAAAGGATATCATTTCAGATCTTTAACTTGTTTTATGAAGGATTTTCAACCCTCCTTGGAAATTATCATTTTATTGCCATATTAACACACGTTCATTCAAGTTGATTCATGCTTTAGAAATAAAACATAGAAACTCTTTGTTCTTGTGATATGGAACTAGCTTTAAGAAACACTTGAGAGTGGAAGTTGTTAGGTCTCTGGAATGTTATTTTTCATCAGAAGAAACTAATTCTTTGATTTGAATGGAAAAGTCCCTCCAGTTCCAATCAAAATTAAACATTATATGCAGGTGCATAACTTCACTTTCTCAATACTCCTTGATACCTCGTGCACTGTTGGAATGTAAATATTTACAGTAGTATTAAAAGTTAAAACTATATGATTACAGATTTTTAACATATCTCAGTTGAAGCTAAAGTGAAACCAGTCATCAGCCTTTAATTCTGAACCTATCTTGCAGCTTGCTTTATACAACATTAGAGAGGCTGGTTAATATATGGTACCAGAAGAAGAACAATTAATTTGATCTACTATTAATGTCCTCAAATATCACCCCATTCAGATTCTCATATATAAAGTTAATATTTGCTTCATAGTCATTGTCTATGTTCTTTATTTACTGTCGTTTCGAGGAAAGCAGTGAACATTGACAGATGCTCTTAAGAAATTATTTTCCCAGCGTTAGATCTGAATTATCTTTCTTCCTTGACATAAGAAGAGACAAATCCTTGGCAAGAAAAAAGAAGTAAACTCTACCAGTAAATTAGAAATAAATATACCCAGAATATGATGACTAAAACTTAACAGAACTAAACTTCTCCATCATAATGAAGTACTAGCTTGACCTGTCATGTGAAGAAACACTTTGTAGTAGAAAATACCAGCTACCATCCATTTAGGTGCGAATGAATAACAGAAGCCTACTTAAACTAGAGGAGGGTATATGATTCCGCCATGGGGTATAAATTCTCAACATACCCATAATACAGATGGAAAGAGTTGGCATTTATAATCCTGGAAGGAAATTAATGACAAAAAAAATCTTATATTAAAAAAAAAGTCTAGAGGAACTCGTGAGTTCTTAAAATTTTAAAACTCGGCTATGAAAGGCCGTTGGATTACATGCATCTCATCCCTTAATTTTTTTTTCCAAAGGGGCTAAAGAGTAAAATAAGTACTCTTTCAATGTTAGTGAAATTCACGTGTCACATCCATATTGCAAGTTATTATTTTGAGTTATTATTTGAGTTTCTAAGTCGAATTGTTTAAAAAACTTGCAAGGAACATATTAAAGCTTGAGTGTGGAGGTTCAAAAAACTAGTCGACTTTTAACTGGGTGCCCAAATTTTTCCATGTTCTCTTTCTAGATCTCTCCGGTCATTTTTTGTCTCAACTATTGCTCTAGAGTCTAGCCATCTTCTTTAAACCAAGTACATTATATTGTTCTGATTTCAGGAAGACTACGTCACTGGAGAGGAGTTGGCAAACTTGGCATGTGATCACCGTTACCATGTAGACTGCATCTATCAGTGGCTTAGGCAGAAGAACTGGTGCCCAATTTGTAAAGCATCTGCTGCATCTCCTTCAGAAAGAAAAAACTAAATGTAGTGCCCATGTTGCCCAAAGCTTGGAAAATGACTATAGGCTCTCTTTTTTGGGTACAAAGCAACTTTCATCATTCTCTCATGGAATAAACCTTCAATGGAAGGACCAATTTGTACAACCATTCTGATTCCTTCAGTGAATTTGTTTACATGAAGATGTTTTTTATTATTCCCCCCTCTTTTGTTACAAAGGAATGTAGAAAAATGAAAAGGAAATTTTCTTCAACAAAAGAAACTTTAGACAAATAGGCGGAAGTAAACAAAGATTGCAAAAATTTCACATGGACAATATATTCCGTATTTGAGCATGGCTGAAATCAAACAACACATTTTAAGGAAACACCTATTGTTTTGAGAGAGTGAATAGAAAGAGTTATGAAAAATCATTTTAGTAAATATTAAAAAGAAAAAGAAAAAGAAAAAGAAAAAGAAAACCTCAGCCTCAGGTACAGCTTTTGCCAAGGTTCAAATGGATCGTACTAAGATATGAATTTCCAGATCTAGCAACTAGTAAGAAGCATAATTTTTTAACCAATGTGATATACTAATGTACCCATATCTAGCAACTAAGAAGCATATTTTTTTCTTAAAATGTTTGACAGGTTGATTTCTGCCATACCATATGGCAAAATTTGAACATGCTCAAATTCTTCCACTGACTGTCGAAAATATATTAGGGTTCCATTTTCATTCATATATTTCATCTTCTAGAGAACAAAATATGGTTTATCATTATAATGGAGAGTGGTTCCTGAACATTCAAACCCAGTTTTAGGTTTTTGATCTTCAAATTTTCGTGTTCAGTCGCCATGGGAACGATGATGGACTGTCGAAAATTTTGACATTCCTGTATATAGTCAGGACTGTAAAAAATTATAACAATCATAATTACATACATGACTGTCAAATATTTTGACAGTTATCCTATAATACTAAAAAAAGTTAAAAAAAAAACTTTAAATACTTCAATTATTATAGGACTAAAATTTGGCAGGTCAAAGACGAGCGAAGTAAGTAAAAGAAGGCGACCAGAGGGAGGACTAGGAGAGTCCGAAGCACACTGTCGGAACCATTTTTCAGCTACTATTGCTCCTGGAAACCCTCATGCTAGTGGTGAAACTACTACTGTCTGATTGGATAGCCTTATCGGCTTGAGAATCCCAGGGTTCGACTTTTTTGCAACCTCTTTCACTGACCGAGTGACCGATACCGATGGGATTAGAGTTTCCCCAACTATGTTTGGTTACCGCCTTTCTGTGTGAAGTTAGGACTGTCAAAAATTCTGACAGTCCTAATAATCAAGTAGGATTTATTTAGGACTGTTAAAATTTTTGACAGTCTTGTATGAAATTAGGATTGTCAAAAGTTTTGACAGTTCTAAGAATCCAATAAGGTTTATTTAGACTATGTGCAACATGGGATTAAAATTTTCGAATATCATTGACATTCTTGACTATTGTTAGGACTGTCAAATTTTTTTGACAGTCCTAAAAATTTAATAGCTTTAAATTATAAGACTAATTCTTTTTTGATAATCCTGACTATTGGTTACAGTCCTAAAATTTCGGTGGCTGTGGCTCATGTCATTTTGACAGTCTTAAAATTTATGTGGCTGTGGCTCACTGACATAGATGATACGTTTGGAAGGAATAGAGCAAGCTGCTCGCCTTGGGATATATGGGAGCTGGTGAAGTGAAGCTTGTTGAGAGTCATAGATATGGTGAAATTTCTTGTTACAAATTTAAATCGGAGATTTAGCATCATATATTTGTCAGACATGCACTGATTGGGTGATATGTTGACCACCAGTAAAAATGTTGGCTGACTTTTGCATTGAGACTTCTTGATTTAGAACTATTCTCACTATGACACCATTTAAGATATAGTTGGATGATGATATTTGTCAAAGGTGGTCATTTATGTGACTGTCACTTGAGAAACTTTATATTATCTAGATAATGCAAACATCTAATGATGATCAATTCTTGCAGTGCTTTCTTGAGAGCACATGAACATTAAGAGCACATGAACATTAAGAACAGTAAAGCTAAAATATGATAGAACAACTTTGAATAAATTGTACACAAAAAATTGGGAACGATTACATAGTGTAGTTTGCTTTGTATATATGTACACATTTTTCTGTGGTGTAATCTGACAAAAGAATCATTAAATTGTAAATTTAAACTGACCAAAAAAAATAAGAACATATTTTTCGCTTGCAGTTCTCGGAAGCCTTCAAAATTCTTCTAAGCTTATCCTCCCATCCTCGTTGATGTTAGCCTCGTCTAATAGGGATCGATCAAACTCTTTAGTCCAGTGTACTGCAGTCATCAAATGAAACACATAATAATTAAAACCCAGGACTAGCTGTTGGAAGAAATAGGATAAAGTGCAAAAAAAAAAAAAATTACATTTGCATTTTTGTATTTAAAGACCCCAAGTTTTAAACAATTTTTGTATTTTTATTTTGGCTCAGATTACACCCATTTTAAAATATGCTGTTAACAGACGTTAAAATCAAGGTTCAAAGTATCGGTATCGGAATCGATATCGGACCATTCCAATGAGTATCGGGATCGTCGGTATCGGTAGTATCGGCGGTTTCGGATCGGAGTATCGGAGTTTTTGGTATCGGAAAGCAAACAACTATTAGTAAATTATTAACATTTTAGAAAATATATTTTATACATTTATGCATAATTTAAAGTATTTTTAGTGTTATTTCTTAGTATTTTTGAAATTGAATGAAATAGTAGTCACCATTGTCGATTGATTTATATGCGATAGATAAGTTTTTCTCATTTATATGCTTTTACAACCTTACTATGCTTTTACGCCCTTGCTAATTGGTCTTTTTTAATTCAATTTTCTTTGCCGAATTGACCGGAAAAGAGACCTCTAATGTCGGTATCAGTCAGTATCGGGTATCGGTCGGTATCGGATCGGGACATGCCAAACTGTATCGGTATCGGCCGTATCGGATCGGTATCGACCGATACTTCAAACTATGGTTAAAATACGTCTGAAAAGACAATTTTATCCCTCCCATTTTCTCCCCCCCCCCCCCCCCCCCTTCTCTCTCCGGTGGGTTGGGGGGGGGGGGTGAGATGGCGGATGGCCGTGCGGGGAGGAGGGAGGGGGGCGGCGAGGAGGAGGTGTAGACACCCAGATTTTTTCAGAAATTAAAAAATGAATTTTCAAAATTTTTCTGGAATTTTTAACTAATCAAAATAAATATTTTTCTGAAATTAAATTAATTTTGTGATTATATTAAATATTAAAATATTATAAAAAAATATTTTTTGGTGTAAAATAAAATATTAGGCATACTGGAATTTTTCTGGAATTTATTTGACCCCAGACCTATTTTTAAAGACCTAAAAACTAAGATTTTAATTAAATCAAATTGAACCGAATTAAACCAACCCCGTTTACTATTAAACCGAATTGAACCCATGATGAACCATCCCAACCCAAACCTAACGGGTCGGATTTGAACCCAACCCGTACCCGCAACCCGATTTCGTCCCTCGTTGAAACAGGTTCTCCGCACTAAGGCGAACCGAGCGAGGAGCCGACGTCGTCTTCCCGATCCAGTCCAGCTGTAGGCGTGTTCAGATCGTGCCTCCTTGAAGCATTTTGAAGCAGGAGCTTGCAACTCTATATACACAATGCAGCTCCGTGGGAAAGCCGTCCTCCAGCCCGGAGGTCTTTATCATTTTGAAGTTTAGTAAAGGGATGTAATGTACATGACTGCTATCTCATTTTGAGTCAACTCTTTTATAAGCCCGTGCGGCAAATTTAGCTGACTCGTTCAAGAGTTTGTAATAGATGTTCATTATCAATAAAGAGAACTTTTCCATGTTTCAAATCTGTATTTCAATTTATCTGCGTACTCTGAATATGTGCTCGTTATGCAAAATACTTTAGCCTTGTGTGGGCGCAACCCCAGGCCCGCACGGCGGTCACGATTCGGGGGACGCCCCAACGATTCCACGGAATCGGGTCGTGACATAATGGTATCACCCGACCCGCTAGCTAATATCTACAGTAAAACCCAAATACTGTAACCCCCGCTGTCGCCCCGACTTCTCTCCGCCGTTGAACGGCCGCCGCCCCGTCGCCTTCCCTAACCGCCGCCACCGCCGCTCTGCCTCCCCGCCGACACTTCTTCTCCCCCGCTCCTCCTATAAAACCCTCCAATCCACCACCATCACCGGCATCCCTCCTCTCGACCACCACGATCTCCGCCACAGCCACCCACTTCTCCCCTCCGGCGACACGTCGAACCCCGAGCCCCCGCCGTCGTGCATCGCCGCGTCAACCTGTCGCCAACGTCAGCATCGAGGTAACCGTCTTCCCGCGCGCGTAACTTCCTGTCCGGAGATTCAATTTTCGTTCTGTCGAATCGTGCACGGTACTGCGTGACCCTCTCGAACCCCGTGCAATTTGTTCGGGGTATCGCGTCCTGTGTCGGTCGCAAACCGTGACGCAAAAACTGAAAAATAAACCCTATTTCTGAAAATTCAGAAACTGGCCCGAACTCCCCAGTTCACGACCGTTTTGCGACCAACCTGCTAAATATTTTCAAAATTTGCTTGAACAGTTATTTAGACCATATAACCGAGTTTTAAACCCTGTTTTTAGTTTAATTTATGGAGCTGTGGTTTGTAATTTATTCGAGGGTGAAAATGACCAAAAATTTGGTATTTAAAAACCTGATTTTCCCGGAACTGGATGCGTTCCGCTAAACGAGGCGACTTGGTCGTGTGCGAACTTCACCGAAGGGTGCGCGCCGTCAATACGGACGTGTGAGATTTTGCGAAAGTTGATTTGGATGTGTGTGCACACCGGAATCAACGCGTATCCGTCGACAACACCCCGTATCGGCCCTGTTCTGAAACTCGTTGTAACTTCGTGTGTGCTCGTCGTTTCGAAACGAAACTTACGCCATCGGACTCGTAGCGATACGTTGGTCCTGTGACACAAGTTTGGTTCGATTCTGAGAACGTTGACAAAATCCCGTATCGTGGGCCCCACGGCTCCATTTGACGGGCGATTTTGTGATCGGCTCATCGGAATCCAGTTCTGGTCATTCCATTGGGTTCATATCGTCATTCTGGGCTTGTAGACACGAAGTTTGACGAATTTGAAAAACTTTATCTCTGACACATTTTTTGGTACGAAATGGGCCACATGTGGACCATAGTTTGACAAAAAAGGGTCAATTTTGCCCCTATGTCCAAATTGAACTTATGGACAGGAAATTCTAGCTATTTGATATCTTCTGAACATGATAGTAGTGTTTATTTCAGCAACCGAAGGAGTACTTGAAGATCCCGCTGATACCGGAGCGACTATTGGTATTCAAACCCCAGGCAAGTGTACCTTGCCAATCTTGCAGTATTTACTACATAATATTCTCTTGATTTAATTATATGATATAAATGTTCAACCTAGGACCGTGTGACATTACTTAACGTCCGTACAAGATTCGGGTGTCAACGCCGCACGCGGAGTTGTGTAACGTCACCTAGAGATTGACATCGCGACCCTATACATTTTCGTGCTTGCATTATCAAGTACGTTATACCATAGGACACTTGACCGAGACCCTATACATTTTCGTGCTTGCATTATCAAGTACGTCATACCATAGGACACTTGACACTGTTCATTGACAAAATTTTCTGAGTTATTCATGGTGATTCTGTATAGGTTACAGGATTTATGACATAGATATTACATATGTATAGCTATCAATTTGACTCACTACATCAGTTAGAGGTCATGATCTTGCGTGTCATGGACATGAGACGTGTGATTACATTGGTTGGGGAGAGACACACAGCTACAGGCTGATTATATATATATATATATATATATATATATATATATATATATATATATATATGTATATTACGGTGCCGTAGGCCAACTACATAGTATAACTGTTACCGGCTCCCCGACACAGAGCTTATGGTGGTCTCAGCCTGAAGTCCTAGTGATGCTCTCATTTGCATATCACTTAGCTGGTTACATAGTTTACCCTATTGATTCATTTATTATTGTACTGCATTATTTTGGCTTGAGTTATTCTTGTACCTTGCTATGTCCCCTGAGGACCTGGAATCCGGATTATGTCCCCAGGTTTAGTAGTGGAGTCTACCCCGAGGTGTACGGGACAGGAGCAGACATTGGAACAGTACCAGTACTAGAGGACGAGGTGATCGCCGAGGATTTCTTCTGAGTATCTGCTTTATCTATTGTAAAACCCCAAATTCTGAAAACCGTATTAACTTTTAATATTAATTATTTAATTTACTTAGTAGTTATGAGCTAAATAGAGGAAGTAGATTTTATTTAATTTTTATTTGAGGAGTTTGTGCAATTAGGGGATTTATGGAGCCATTATAAATTTTTCCTAATTTATTCCATGTAGGAGAACCTTTGGACAGTTGCTAGCTTAACCATATGCACTAATATAATTTTTTGAATTTTCTATGTATATATATATATATATATATATATATATATATATATATATATATATATATAATTAGAAAAGAAAATCCTATTGGATCTCAACCCGAAACCCGTTAACCTCAAACCCAAACCCATTAGGAAAATATCAACAGCAGCAGTAGGACAGCAAGCGCGAACGTTTTCTGAACCTATTTCGTTGACCAAGGTATAAATTTACTTTGTTGATTTATACCTTGTACCATCCCTGACACTTCTGACTGTAGATCGAGTTATTTTATTCTATGTTAGGATATATAATTTGCTAAGATTATAGTTGTAATCTTGAATTTTAATTTTTTGTGCTTAGTAGTTAGAACCTGATAGTTGAGTTATTCATTTAGACTGTGATCATTATCCTTTAGTCGTAGATCCCGTAATTTGTATCCATAACTCGATACAAGTATATTCTATTTCACTAGAAAGCCAATAACCCTTTCATTCTTAATGTTGACACCTTTATTCTAGGAGCACTATGATTAAGACTTAAGATGACCATTACCTATATAATGCAATAGGAGACCTTAATGAGTACCAAGATCTTTTCTCGTATACCCTAACAAAAGTTCTATCTTATTTACAAGGACCAGGTTATTCTGAAGAATCCCCTCAAGGCAATTACAGTATTAGTTTATTGTTATAAGTTGGGTAGTATACCTCACAACCTAGTATCACATAGTCCTCTTGACTCCTTAATAACGTATAGTTGAATGACATTAACTTCACGCTGGCATAAGAAGATAATGTTTATCCAGACTGTAAATTTTAGAGGCCCATACCCTATTTGGTCAACTAGCGACTTAGACAAGGAGTTAGTATGACAATTGTAGAGACTGTAGAGTCTTATCTCTTTGTGACTTGAATCATTTTGTAACATCTCTCATCATAATCTAGCGTATTGGCGTATTTTTATTTTCTGAACTACCTTGACTTATGTTGCTGTTACAGCCTAGTTTTGCAAGCTTATTCTTTTATCAAGTTTGTTCATGATATATGTATTAGTGGATGCATACATTAATACATTTTAGAATCAGTGTATTATGGTCTGATCAACCATAGTGCGCTTGGTTCGCCCTTCGCAAATACTACTTTACATGGATTGAGATACATAGTTGACTAGTAGATGAATATACTTGCCCCTAGACATGTCTGGCATATCACATCGGTTACATAACTGTACTGATACGAGCATGTGAATAGAAATTACCAAAATATGATTTCAACCCACAACCGCCTTGATGATTCCCAATTGAATTCTTTAAAACTCCTTGAACCTCGTACTTGTATTCTATCACCTTCACCTGGAATTCTTTATTATCACTCTTCGTCTTCCCTTACTTCGGAAAGACGAAGCCTCGTGCTTGGTATAAGTTTGATATACAGATAGTACTAGATATACCCCATAGACCAATCACATTATTTGATGATTACTTTCCGAAATTAAGGGTATATCATAGGTGATATATTTTGTGTAAACTTTGAGGATTGAATAACATGATTAAATAATTTGAGGAATAGTTTTTTTTTAAATGTATAGCCTTAAAGTGATAGATGGATAAGTTCTAAGTTGGATAGAAATTACATTATTAAACTTGAGATGAATTTTTTTTATTGTAATCAAGAGAGATTAGATAGAGAGACCCTACCCTATTTTAATTTCGAGGACGAAATTTTTATAAGTTGGATAGAATGTAAAACCTCTAATTCTGAAAACTGTATTAACTTTTATTATTAATTAATTATTTAATTTACTTAGTAGTTATGAGCTAAATAGAGGAAGTAGATTTTATTTAATTTTTATTTGAGGAGTTTGTACAATTAGGGGATTTAGGGAGCCATTATAAATTTTTCCTAATTTATTCCATGTAGTAGATCCTTTGGACAGTTGCTAGCTTAACCATATGCACTAATATAATTTTTAGAATTTTTTATGTATATATATATATAGATATAATTAATTAGAAAAGAAATTCCTATTGGATCTCAACCCGAAACCCGTTAACCTCAAACCCAAACCCATTAGGAAAATATCAACAGTAGCAGTAGCAAAAACCAACTTCTCTTTCTTTCCTTCTCCGCGCGTAAAGTTTAAACCCCACGAGTAAAACAACTCTGGGCGTAAAACAAACCCACCGCTTAATTCTCCGTGCGTAAAGCAGACCTCCATCGCTTAAATTTCTTTCACCCACACGTAAAACAAACCCCCGCGTGTATTCACTCCCTTTCCCCGCATGTGACTCATTACCCACCGCCTCATTCCACCATCTCATTCCACCGCCTCTTTACCTATTATTACTAAACTCTCCTCAACCGAAACCAAAACCAATAAAAGAAAGAAACGACAGCAGCACCCATCGCCTCTTATCCCTATATATTACAACTCTTCCAAACCCTAACCCACTTCCTCTTACAACAAACTTAACACTGTTTGAACGTGCACTATACAAAACTTTTGCTCGACAAGTATACCTTGCCTTGTTGTACTGTTTAAATTCAGTTATATATTTAGTTGCATGTTTATTATTTTAGTTTATATAACTGTGCGCGTCCGAGAGAGACTCGGGTGCAGTCAGCGAATGCATTGACGTTAGGACTTGTGTCTGACCTAGAGTCTAGTGGACCCACCTTAAGTTGGAGAGTTATTGGTATAACTCTCCAGGCCTTGACACGTATCATTACACGTCATAGAGTGAGTTCATATAGGGACGCGTACCTCATATTCGACTGGCCATCGATGTGAGCAACACGTGTAACGGTATTTAGCTTAGTGTCTATTTCTTTAGATACTTGCATTATAGTACGAGATGTCCACGTCGTGTTCACGACTTGTATATCTTCATTGGACGGGGAGGACGACTTGTAGGCGTATGGGACACCCACTTCCTCTATGCAAGATTCCACACTCGACGGAGTGATATGGACGTTATATACTATACAGATTCCACGTTCTTCGGAGCGATATGGACGTTATATACTATACAGATTTCCCCATTCTCCAGAGCGGTAGGACGTTATTACATTACATTACGCCCTTGTATTGGGGGCATATGTGGCATATACTAGCCAGTTGTCACGATTGGTGAATTACGTCAGCATATGTCTAGCCTACACTTTTCCATACACTCAAAGTTGTCCTCAAACTGCATTCACTTAGATGGTTAGGCGACCTATTGGATGTTTATATTTCAGTACTTTATTGGCATGTTTATATGTATCTTGTTACGTCCCTCTGAGGACCTGGTCCCTTTCCAGATATGAACGAGCAGGAGTATCCGCAGGAGTACGGACTTGGACCGGATACTACTTACCAGACTGAGGAGGTCTTACCCTTGGAGTATCTGATTTTATTATCGCTGTTTAGAGATCCTCGTTGCTACTTCAGTATAGTCGTTTTGTAGTGGATTTGTTCCACCCGACTATCAGACTTGATACTCATCCTGATATTCAGATATTATTCAGCTCTTTATTCCTACTTATTACTTGTGTTGTGGATGAGATATAGATTCTGTGTGACTTGTTGTGACAGTATATTACCACTGATGGATTGGATATTCATGTACAGCGTACGTGTGTATATGGTTTCTATATATTGGAGTTCGTATACATACGGCTGGACGTGTTACGTATTCCTAATCCTACGTATTTTGGGACTGGGACATGACATATTTTTGGTGGCCCATACAGGTCGAGAATATATTGTCTTGGTTACGTAACTGTACCAAACAAGCCTGCGTATAGGAATAGAGTATAAGGATCTCATCCACACTTGACTAAACCTCTTTTCTTCCTTTCAACTATCCTCTGTTTGGATAAAACAAAGTTTTACGCCAAAAACCCTTTCTCCTGTGACCAGACCCTTTACCCTTGTTGGCGTAAAAGCCAAATGACTGTTGTTGGCGTAAAAGCCAAATGATGATTGCCTAGCTGACGTAAAAGCCAAATAACTGTCTTGTTGGCGTAAAAGGGCAAACTATGAAAAAGATTGCCTCATTTACGCTGCGGTTATAACAACTGCTACCCACGTTCAATCTGTGAATGACACGTATCCCTTTGTAAGATCACGGCATGCAAGCTACGTAGGTAACTGCCCCTGCGTAAACTTGATGAATAATATATAACCAGCGTAGAATAGCCTGATTAGGCGTAAAATGTAAGGATGGTGATGTGAGCGTATTTGTCACAGCCTTAGTTTCCCAGTCGTGAGCAAATCTTGTACATTAAATGCGGAGATATGCCTCGAGTCCCGTGCAGAAACAGCTTTTTGACGTGGCATCTAATTTTGTCTTATTTTGAGCGTAAAACTCATTTCTATAGACAACGTATTCAGAAGACTCCATTTTCTTCCTTTTTGGATGCGTAAAAATGACTTGTATCAAATATGTCACTAAACGACAACCTGGATCTCTGTGCAAAATCATCATCACAGTCGTCCCGTCCTCTCGATCATCGTGCTGTACTTTTGTCAGATATCAGGATTCACTGATTGTCTGACAAATTCATCCGAGGAATACGAAGAGTTCCTCGTACAGACTTTACGCTGCAACGTATTTCAGATTTTACGTGCGAAAACTTTTACGCAAACTTTACGCGGGAGGAATAGTAATCTTTTACGCAGACATTTTACGCGCAGATTTTACACGGCAGATTTTTACGCGCAGATCCTTTACGCGCAAATTTTACGCAGCTTTTACGCGCAGACTTTTTACACAAACTTTTACGCGGACAGCTCTGAAGCCATATTTTACGCCGACAGTTCTGAAGTCTACTTTACGCCAAACTCCCTTGAATCTCTACGTTACGCGGACAACTCTGAAGTCTTACTTTACGCCAAACTTCCTAGAACCTCTGTTTTACGCGGACAGCTTAGCAACCTGTTTTACGCCTACTACCTTGAGTCCCTGTTTTACGCAGGAGAGACTTCATGTATGTTGGGGATTTTGACTGTGAAATACACGGACAATTCCCCAGCATATTTCATGCTTCTACATCCTATTTAATGCTTGAATCCTGTTTGATTCCTGTACGTCTAAACGCTGTGTATATCACCTACAGAGAGATGGATATGCAGAATGGATGTACTATCGCCGATGGTGACACAACTCCTGGAGTCAATGGTCAGACTCAAGGAGGGACCTCAACAATTCCTAGACTTCCGGGACCAGATGGACAGATTCAAAATCCAGTTCCATCTGATCTTCCTGTTCCACCTAATGGGACCCTTCCAGTCTCATCGACACCGCAGGATGGCCAGGCACAACTGTTCCAATTCTTCCAGATGATGATGCAGGAACAGAGGCAACAGGCAGCCGAACAGAGGCAAGAATTTCTGGCAGCACTTGAAAGAATGGCTGCACAGGCTGCTGTACCAGCTCAAGCACTAGCTCCAGTACCTCGAGCTAGAGTTGGTTCAGTAAAGGACTTTATACAGATGGGTCCGAGGCCGTACAAAGGCATTGAGAACCCAGAGAAAACTACCAACTGGATCACTCACACTCGGAAATTATTAGAGGCATCACAGCTACCTGCAGACCTATGGATGACGGGTGTAAGGACACATCCAGGACCAATAAGGAAACAGCAAGGAGGACTTATCAGACGTCCTTTGAAACAACAACAACAGTATCAACACAGAGCCGGACCGTACCAGACCCCAGAGAAGCCCCACTGCCATTATTGTGGGAAACGCGGACATATTATGAGGGACTATCGAACTCGACTAGGACAATGTATGAGGTGTGGTTCCGAACAGCATTTGGTAAGAGACTGTCCAATGCAGCAGACAGTGACACCTTCACCGCCAGTACAGGAGCTAGCACTTCCAGCACCCAAGCCAGCTCAGCAGATAAATAGACCAGGAGAATCAACTTGGCAGCGCGAGGACAGCAGGCGCGAACGTTTTCTGAACCTATTTCGTTGACCAAGGTATAAATTTACTTATGTTGATTTATACCTTATACCATCCCTGACACTTCTGACTGTAGATCGAGTGATTTTATTCTATGTTTGGATATATAATTTGCTAAGATTATAGTTGTAATATTGAATTTTAAATTTTTGTGCTTAGTAGTTAGAACCTGATAGTTGAGTTGTTCATTTAGACTGTGATCATTATCCTTTAGTCGTAGATCCCGTAATTAGTATCCATAACTCGATACAAGTATATTCTATTTCACTAGAAAGCCAGTAACCCTTTCATTCTTAATGTTGACACCTTTATTCTAGGAGCACTATGATTAAGACTTAAGATGACCATTACCTATATAATGC
The DNA here is from genome assembly GCA_036927795.1 of Iris macrosiphon. Classification (NCBI taxonomy): domain Eukaryota; kingdom Viridiplantae; phylum Streptophyta; class Magnoliopsida; order Asparagales; family Iridaceae; genus Iris; species Iris macrosiphon. The sequence goes on from JAYESA010000018.1 coordinate 108,921,095, forward strand.
AATAGGAGACCTTAATGAGTACCAAGATCTTTTCTCGTATACCCTAACAAAAGTTCTATCTTATTTACAAGGACCAGGTTATTCTGAAGAATCCCCTTAAGGCAATTACAGTATTAGTTTATTGTTATAAGTTGGGTAGTATACCTCACAACCTAGTATCACATAGTCCTCTTGACTCCTTAATAACGTATAGTTGAATGACATTAACTATACGCTGGCATAAGAAGATAATGTTTATCCAGACTGTAAATTTTAGAGGCTCATACCCTATTTGGTCAACTAGCGACTTAGACAAGGAGTTAGTATGACAACTGTAGAGTCTTATCTCTTTGTGACTTGAATCATTTTGTAACATCTCTCATCATAATCTAGCGTATTGGTGTATTTCTATTTTCTGAACTACCTTGACTTATGCTGCTGTTACAGCCTAGTTTTGCAAGCTTATTCTTTTATCAAGTTTGTTCATGATATATGAATTAGTGGATGCATACATTAATACATTTCAGAATCAGTGTATTACGGTCTGATCAACCATAGTGCGCTTGGTTCGCCCTTCGCAAATACTACTTTACATGGATTGAGATACATAGTTGACTAGTAGACGAATATACTTGCCCCTAGACATGTCTGGCATATCACATCGGTTACATAACTGTACTGATACGAGCATGTGAATAGGAATTACCAAAATAAGATTTCAACCCACAACCGCCTTGATGATTCCCAATTGAATTCTTTAAAACTCCTTGAACCTCGTACTTATATTCTATCACCTTCACCTGGAATTCTTTATTATCACTCTCCGTCTTCCCTTACTTCGGAAAGACGAAACCTCGTGCTTGGTATAAGTTTGATATACATATAGTACTAGATATACCCCATAGACCAATCACATTATTTGATGATTACTTTCCAAAATTAAGGGTATATCATAGGTGATATATTTTGTGTAAACTTTGAGGATTGAATAACATGATTAAATAATTTGAGGAATAGTTTTTTTTAAATGTATAGCCTTAAAGTGATAGATGGATAAGTTCTAAGTTGGGTAGAAATTACATTATTAAACTTGAGATGAATTTTTTTTATTGTAATCAAGAGAGATTAGATAGAGAGACCCTGTCCTATTTTAATTTCGAGGACGAATTTTTATAAGTTGGATAGAATGTAAAACCCCTAATTCTGAAAACCGTATTAACTAATTATTTAATTTACTTAGTAGTTATGAGCTAAATAGAGGAAGTAGATTTTATTTAATTTTTATTTGAGGAGTTTGTGCAATTAGGGGATTTAGGGAGCCATTATAAAAATTTTCTAATTTATTCCATGTAGGAGACCCTTTGGACAATTGCTAGCTTAACCATATGCACTAATATAATTTTTAGAATTTTTTATGTATATATATATATATAGATATAATTAATTAGAAAAGAAATTCCTATTGGATCTCAACCCGAAACCCGTTAACCTCAAACCCAAACCCATTAGGAAAATATCAACAGCAGCAGTAGCAAAAACTAACTTCTCTTTCTTTCCTTCTCTGCGCATAAAGTTTAAACCCCACGCGTAAAACAACTCCGCGCGTAAAACAAACCCACCGCTTAATTCTCCGCGCGTAAAGCAGACCTCCACCGCTTAAATTTCTTTCACGCGTAAAGCATGTGACTCATTACCCACCGCCTCATTCCACCATCTCATTCCACCGCCTCTTTACCTATTATTACTAAACTCTACTCAACCGAAACCAAAACCAATGAAAGAAAGAAACGACAGCAGCACCCACCGCCTCTTATCCCTATATATTACAACTCTTCCAAACCCTAACCCACTTCCTCTTACAACAAACTTAACACTGTTTGGACATGCACTATACAAAACTTTTGCTCGGCAAGTATACCTTGTCTTGTTGTACTGTTTAAATTCAGTTATATATTTAGTTGCATGTTTATTATTTTAGTTTATATAACTGTGCGCGTCCGAGAGAGACTCGGGTGCAGTCAGCAAATGCGTTGACGTTAGGACTTGTGTCTGACCTAGAGTCTAGTGGACCCACCTTAAGTTGGGGAGTTATTGGTATGACTCTCCAGGCCTTGACACGTATCATTACACGTCACAGAGTGAGTTCATGTTGGGACGCGTGCCTCATATTCGACTGGCCATCGATGTGAGCAACACGTGTAACGGTATTTAGCTTAGTGTTTATTTCTTTAGATACTTGCATTATAGTACGAGATGTCCACGTCGTGTTCACGACTTGTATATCTTCATTGGACGGGGAGGACGACTTGTAGGGGGACACCCACTTCCTCTATGCAAGATTCCACATTCGACGGAGTGATATGGACGTTATATACTATACAGATTCTACATTCTTCGGAGCGATATTGACGTTATATACTATGCAAATTTTCCCGTTCTCCGGAGCGGTAGGACATTATTATATTACATTGCGCCCTTGTATTGGGGGCATATGTGGCATATACTAGCCAGTTGTCACGATTGGTGAATTACGTCAGCATATGTCTAGCCTACACTTTCCCGTACACTCAAAGTTGTCCTCAAACTGCATTCACTTAGATGGTTAGGCGACCCATTAGATGTTTATATTTCAGTACTTTATTGGCATGTTTATATGTATCTTGTTACGTCCCTCTAAGGACCTGGTCCCTTTCCAGATATGAACGAGCAGGAGTATCCGCAGGAGTACGGACCTGGACCGGATACTACTTACCAGACTGAGGAGGTCTTACCCTCGGAGTATCTGATTTTATTATCGCTGTTTAGAGATCCTCGTTGCTACTTCAGTATAGTCGTTTTGTAGTAGATTTGTCTCCACCCGACTATCAGACTTGATACTCATCCTGATATTCAGATATTATTCAGAGGTATGTGAGTGGTGCGGCTATGGCGATAGTAGTTCGCCAGGCCTAGAACGATCGCAGCTCCGTCGGCCTGGTGGGAGCCTCCCACTCCCGTATGGCCTGGACCTTCGTCTCGTCCATCCATATCTTGCCACGTCCGATCCAATGCCTCAAGAACGACACATCTTCTTGGGCAAAGGAACATTTCTCCCGCTTGACGAAGAGTTGGTTCTCGGCTCTCCCTTTTGACGAAGAGTTGGTTCTCCCTTAGCACCTGGAAACCACATTCAAGTGTTCGATGTGCTCCTCCATCATGTTTGAGTACACGACGATATCGTCGAGATACACCACGACGAATCGGTCGAGAAAGGGGTGGAAGAGCTTGTTCACCAAAGTGCAAAATGTCGCAGGAGCATTTGTTAGACCAAAATGCATAACTAAAAAATTCATAATCTCCATACCTCATGACGCATGCGGTCTTGGCCTCATCTCCTTAGGCTATCCGCACCTGATAATATCCCGAGTGCAGATCCAGCTTGGAGAAGTACCACGCACCTCCCAACTGATTGAACAAGTCTGCCACCAACGGGATAGGATTTTTGTTTTTGACGGTCACATTGTTAAGTGCACGATAGTCAATACACAAACGAAGGCTTCCATCCTTCTTCTGAAACAACACTGGTGCGCCGAACGGGGTCTTAAACGACCTAATGAATCCAGCATCGAGCAGCTCCTTCAGTTGCTTCTTCAACTCCTCGAGCTCTGGCGGGGCCATGCGGTATGGGACCATCGCGGGCGGCTTCGTGCTCGGTTCTAACTCGATGGCATGGTCCACTTCCCTCTGCGGAGGTAGCTTCTTCGGAAGCTCTTGCGGCATACATCCCCAAACTCCATGAGGACGTTGCTGGTCTCAGGCGGAAGATCCCCATGCACTGGTGCTTCCTCCGTCTTGAGCACCGCTATGTCGTCTCTCCGTGCTTCACACCCTTCTTGAGTTGGATGGCGGAGAGAGCTTTCACCTTCGCGGACTCGCCTAGTGCAACATTCACCATGCACGACAAGCCCTCCTCCATGATCCCGACGACTCCCAAGTGTGGCATTGGAACTGCTTTTGCCGAAGTCAGGAAGTCCATCCCTAAGATCATCTTGAAGTCGTCGAGAGGTGCGGCCGTGAGACTGGTGACTCCCGTCCAGTCTCCCACCTCTATCTTCACACCCTTGGCCACCCCCTGCATTGGACGAGCCGCCGAGTTGACCGCCTTCATCTTGCTTGAGTCCTTCTCTAGCACCAGACCCAAGCGCTGGATCTCCGCGTCCGAGACGAAGTTGTGTGTTGCCCCCGTGTCAACCATCGTCCTCGTACTCTGGCCGTTGATCTTCACGCCCACGTACATAAGTTCTCGATTCAGGACTTTGTCAAGACGGGCTTGTTCTTCAAGGCATTGAGCAAGCGTAGGGATCCCATCTAAGCCCCCATCATTGGTCCTTCATCTTCGACCTCCTTGCCTTGGACTACGTTCACCCGCTTACCTTTGTTCTTGCAGTCGCGGGCAAAGTAGTTTCCTCCGCACACGAAGCATTCAATCTTGCGCTCCTTCTGGGGCTTCGCATATTGCTTGTCCTTCGACGGGGCCTCCTTTTCGTTGCCTTTCTTCTCTTCTCCACCATTGGCCCTTGGTGGTGGCCTTTAGCTTGGGCTTGGACGTATCGCTCCGTCGATACTCCATTAGCTTCTCAACCGCGGAGACGACCGCGTTCAGATCTTGGACACGCTGCCTCTGTAACTCTTGCGCCGTCCATGGTTGCAAACTGTCAAGGAGGAAGAATAGGCGGTCGTCTTCGCTCATGTTGGTTATGGCAAGCATAAGACGAGTGAACTCCGCCACATAATCTTTGATCGACCCGGTGTGCTTGAGTTGACGCAAGCTCTTCCTGGCCACGAACTCAACATTCTTCGAATATAATTGAGACTTGATCTCCTTCTTGAGATCCTCCCAAGTCTCGATTGAGCACAAACCCTTCTCTTTTTCAAGGCACCTACGACGCCACCACAACATAATATCGTCAGTGAAATAAAGGGACACAGTGTTTACCACATCGGCTTCGTCTTCGACGCGAATCGCCTTAAGGTATCGCTCGATGTTCCATATGAAGTTGTCTACTTCTTTTGCATCCCAAGCGCCGCAGAAGAATTTTGGCTCCGGATACTTCACCTTTGGTGGCGCCTCCCTACTCGAAGACCCACCATTTGCGATGGCTTTCTCAAGAATAGCGGCTTTAGTCCTGAGTTCTTCGTGTAGTTCAGCAATCTCCGCCTTAATAGCCTGGCGTTCCTCCTCAAGCCCAGCCTGCATCTCACGAAGTTGCTCTCAGAACAACGTCATGACGTTGGTGACATCGCTCTCCAACCCATGAGACAACTCTTCGTAAGCCGTCTGGTTATGCTCCACTTGCATCTCCACACCCATCACGCCTTGCTTCAAGAGTTCCAGACGAGACGTCAAATCGCCATGGGCCGGCTCCAACGTTGGCTCCTTGCTTCTGCCTCTCCTGTTTGTCTTCTTGGACGATGCATGACGGTAGTCGACGCTGATATCGAATGTCGACATGGCTACGATCGACCTTCGCTCTGATACCACTTGTCACGGACTTAATAATTTTTCTTTCACTTCGACCCGTGCGGCGCACAAACTTCCTCCTCGAAGACTCGTGTAAGCCTTTCCGACCACGAACTTAGCTAGTTCGCTGAAAAAAATAGAGAACAGTGGAGCAAGATGGAAACTTGAATATTTCTTTATTGACATTGGAAAAGCTTACAAGTTTTCAGTGGTGAGGAGCAAATGAGTCTCCCCCCTATTTATATTGCCTTAAGGGCTTACATGAACCTTCTGGAATAAAAATATTCCAAGAATTATTCTCGAAAATATGATAGAAATTATTATATATATTAAGAATATTCCTTACATCATTATTATTATTGCCAAATAACTAAAAAAGAAGTCTCTAGAATGGAAAGCGTATTATGCCATGTGCTGAATTATATTTCTCCATGTGCAGAATTCTGGAAGCTTTTCGCATCTTGATGGGACCACAAAATATGGTTCGTGACATACTACTATTATTCTCCTTAGCAATAAAATCTATACTGAACTCCAATATTTGTGGTTTCCACTTTTAGCATAGAGTTGTATGATGCAACATGGTAGTTAAGCCCTGAGAAATAGGCACAAAATATTCCCTCATTAGCGTCAATTACTCTTTTTACCTCAATGTTTTGTCAAAATTCTATCAACAACCAACGCCCTCCTACCCTCCTATCTACGGCCTAGCAGAACTAAACCCTGAATTTTAATTCCAATCGTCCCAATAGAGAGCTTCCTCATATATATAATATTTCAAGGATACAACTACAGACTCAATCCAGACATGATCCAATCTTAGATTCAATCTAGAAGTAAATAAAATTCTAGATATCCTAGAATACTAATACAGAACCCTAAATATAATGGATAAATCTTAGATATCCTAGGCATCCATATTCTTCTACAAAACATATCAAATATAATATTTAGCAAAGCATCTACTTGCAGAAGGATTATGTTAAAATTACCAGAGAAACGGACCAAAGATATAGGGATGAAATGAATCTAGAAACATGCATAACAGCACATCATGACTATCTAACATTCTGGAAATTAAAAACTGCAAAACCGTAAAATTTCAAAATAAAATGATCTAGACATCTTTGAAAACAGTGATAAAAACAGAAGCAAATTTTACAATTGTTAAATGTTTGCAGCATGAGAAACTTCTGTAACAAGAGTTTATGAGTCATACCAGTTGGAGTCCCCAAGCATTTGATCATATACTAAAGATAGCCTTGATATCTCTGGTTGCAGAGACCCTCTCACGAAATTAAATGATGTAAACATAATGCAATCCTTTCCTCTGAATGCTGCCCTTGGTAGATGTGCTTGAACCTGCATGGATCTAAAGAAACTTCTTGGTATGACCAATGGGTTCTAAAAGGGTACATCAAGCCAAGCTTGTTTCTCACATTATGGACCACATGGACAATTCCTTCAGCTACAGTTGAATTAGAGTACTCAAAATATACAGTAATATGATCTCTGGCTCATTCTTTGCCTGCCTTCTCTTTGACATGGAAAGCTGCATTCACCCTGACAGGCTAACCTGAGCGTACCAGAGGCAGAACCCCGTATTTCTTCCAGAGAAATCTCTTTCTAGTTTCTCTGGAACATTTTACTCTTTCAGATTTCCCTGTAAACTTTGAAATAAACACAATTGTGCCTATCAACCATCCTACCTTCTAGAAATTAAAATTTTAGACATTTAATGGGGCAAAACTCCCCAGAAATTTGGGAGAATGGCTTTCTTGTTGTTGTTGTACTGGGGGAAATTTGATTTTTGAAATATTAATCCTGAAATTTTAAATAATTGGCAAAACAACTGAATTTAGATATATTATCCTGTTACTGATTTCACTAACCCTAAATAATTAAAGGTTTATATTAAATTAAATTTCATTACTGCTATTTCTTCTTCTGGGGCAAGTGTAAAACTACCCTACAGTTCAAGAGTTTTCATTTATTTTATCACCCTTTATATCACTTGACCCAAATTTAAATCCAATGCATTGTGCCACACCATGAATTAGATCAGTCGTTTAATAAACTATTCAAAGGAAGTGAACTAGAAGTCGGGAAACTAATTTGGATAAATAAATTTAGCTAAATTACGATAAATAAAACATTATGTCTCGTTCTAAGTTTAATTATCATTTGTACATCACTAAAACAATTTCATATGATAGTGTAATGTTTTAAAGTAAGAACTTCCCTAGCAAAAATATTTTAGCAAAAACTAATGAAAGAGTGTTCCACCTTACAAAAAATAGATGCTCATGTAATGATCAATATAATGACATGGTACAATTGGAAGATATAACTTGTTTCTTCTGAAAAATAAGCATAGGGTGAATTAAACTTCCAGGAATATTCATATTTACCAATTGTAAGCGTATGAAATATGCCATATTAAATTATACTATCTTTACCAACATAGAGGGTTGATGTCGGGTCAACAGTCAGTCATAAAACTTTGACAAATCTTTTAGGAAGCTTTCTTATGTTATGTACCTGACTTCAGTCTGATGAGGCAAACTATGAAGTTGTAAACAGGTTTACAGAATCTTCAATTTAGAACATGTTTCTGTCGAACTACTATGAAAACGAGCCTAATACAAGCATTTGTAATGCGTACTTTTCATATTTTGAACTTTTAACTTTTCTCTCCACACCCTAGTTGACAAAAGTCTGAAAGGACAACAATATTGATCGGAAACAATAAAAATGAATGATACAGACAATTATGCATCAAGAAAATCAGGTTCGGATCAGCCTATGCAGTTGTAGTAAACTAGCTTATCTCCCAGCACAGGGATCCGTTTGGGGCATGTGAAAATCTATTAACAATCATAATCAAAGGATTCTGACTGCTATTTACTTATTTAGGCCTCGAACATTGCAGTGCAAGTGAAGATCCAAATCAAGTAAAATTCGCTTGAGCCCTTAGGCATAGTACTGATTCTGATCACGCTTTCTAGCCGTGAAGATTTATGTACAGCCCCATATGTATTAGGTTCTTTCTTCGCTCACGACCTATCTCAACCAAATTAATGTAAAGCAAGAAAACCAATTGTTATACAAGGTTTTCTTCCAAGTTGTCTCAACAAAAGTAAGCAGTCTTATTTCAAAATCTCACAAGTCCAAACTGTTTCATGTTTCAGCCAAAGGAAGGGAGAGTATTTCTAACCTTTTAGCATCTTCTGTTTCCTTTGATATGATATATTTAGTTTCTTAGAAACCCTGAACATTTCATCAGAACTTCAAAACTTGGGATAAGTACCAGTTGGTTATGCATCATCAACATATTTTATCTAAACCAAGAAATTGGATAAGTAAGGTTCCCTTTGGAAAGGTTTGTCTTGTCAACTATTGAAATTGAAGTAGGACAGTCAAAATACTTCTGAAGAAACGTGTGTATATTTTATAATCAAGATTGCTACATTTATTTGCTTAAACAATCATATATACAATTGCAACTTGGAAGTCAAGATTGTTCTAAAAATAATACTAAAAATTATTTAGTATTTTATGAAGATTAGTACAGATGTTCTTATGAAAAAAGTTTTGATTTTCTAGTTACAGTAAAATGCACTCGAGTCTAATAAAAACAACAGTGCATCATTTCTACTTGTCAACTGGCTTATATTCAAAGCAATGTTGGAAAAGATGGGTATAAATCAAGGTTCAAAGTATCGGTATCGGTATTTGACCATTCCTATGAGTATCGGGATCGGCGGTATCGGTAGTATTGGCGGTTTCAGATCGGAGTATCGGATTTTTTGGTATCGGAAAGCAAACAACTATTAGTAAATTATTAACATTTTAGAAAATATATTTTATACATTTATGCATAATTTAAAGTATTTCCAGTATTGTTTCTTAGTATTTTTGATATTGAATGAAATAGTAGTCATCCTTGTCGATTGATTTATATGCGATAGATAAATTGTCCGCTTTTATATGTTTTTACAACCTTACTATGCTTTTACACCCTTGCTAATTGGTTTTTTAATTCAATATTTTTTGCCGAATTGACCGGAAAAGAGACCTCTAATGTCGGTATCGGTCAGTATCGAATATCGGTCGGTATCGGATCGGGACATGCCAAACTGTATTGGTATCGGCCGTATCGGATCGGTATCGGCCGATACTTTAAACAATGGTATAAATATGTTGGAGACAATATCTACATGATCATGATTGACAATGTCAGTTCAAAGATTGTTGGTTTTATTTGCATCTTCTCCCTGCACAAATGCATTTTATTCTCATTCTACACGAAATAATTGAATCCGATTCACTCTTCTAAGCATTCTTTGATTGAGCACACAATGGAAGACGCCATTGCTTGTCAAGCATCAACTCAAGGTGACATTTACTATGGTGTCATGTACTAGCTATTGCTGATAGTAATCAGCAAAGGGAAAATAGAAACAATTTACTGAAGCACTTCTATTTCTGTTCTTTAGGTTACATGAACTGACAGCAATTTGCATATAAGATCTACCAAGATTATCTTTATAAACAGTTTGAATAACAAGTGCATAAAATGAGACGAGAAGTATGTTATAGTCTTAAAAAAACAATCTTTCTTTGTGAACCACGACACATTTTGACTCTCTTATTTCTACTGCTCGACTCCATGAGTATTAGATCCTCATATTTGACTTTAGTGGTATGTGTAGGCCTTCTTATGCTAAAGACCTCCAAATACTCAAAACTGAGGAAAACCTTCATTTCCAAGCTCTCTCATGGTAACTTATGTTTGTCCAATAACTCCAAATATAACTAGCATAGATCACAAGCAATTAATTTGACACCATTTCTAGAAAAAAGTATTTCAGTTTCAAGCTATCTCAAGGCAACATATGTTTATGCAAGAACTCCAAATAAAACTAGTATAGACCAAATGATGACTATTAACAGCATTTCTAGAAAAGAAAAGCAATGATCTTCATTTCAAGCTCTTTCAATGCAACACGTTTACGCAAGAACTCCAAATAAACTAGCATAGTGCAAACAATTACTATTGACAGCATTCCAAACGAATAAGATCTTATTCTTCTATCAGGTATTACAAGTACAACAAATAAAAACCATCTTTGACTTACCTAAGCAACAAGTAGCACTTTCTGCTGAAAAGTGACAACCAGCATACAAAAGAGACCTGGAATTAAAACCCCAACCGCCGTTAATATTAAAGGTGTTGCTTGTGCTGATTACTCCTTGCATTACTATACTAGGAGTTTATCATTGATTTGTTAACAAGAATGGGAAGGAAAGATGGCATAGCATAACAGCAAATCAAGATAGATCACCCGTGTCATCAAATAATTGGAAAATTCAAATTAAAAAATCTGAAAGGATTCCCTGAAAATGGTATTAAAACTAACCTAACAACTTCCGCAATTGATATTACATACACTGCGACCTGCGAAACTTACAAAAGACTGTATAAGTTACAAGATAGTATTTCCTGCAAAAATGTCATTGTTGGAGTCCCCCTGCATTGGCTGTAGTTTACATGAAGTCTCAAGACATCTGACTGTTGTGAAGATGCCCCTCAAGGAGGCTAAGCATACAGAAAATGGGCCGAATGGGGCAAAATCCTTTCTTTGAATAGTCTGGCCTTAAAGAATGTGCTCTCATCTGAGCATGTGTCTCTTAGAAGCGATCTGCTCAGAACCCCTGCGGGTTCTACGAACATTTCCAGACCAAGCTTGGCTCTGCCCTTATTGGCCCACAATGACAGCCCTTTGGCTTCAACTGGCTCAGAACACTTGTCTTGAATGTCTTATTCCTCTATCGAATGGTGGCATATTTTTTCAAGTAGCAAAGGCCAATCTTCCCCAAGTTGGCGTGGGTTCAGTTCCATCGCTACCCTAAAATCCTGCACAGTTATCGACCTACGGTTTATCGGATTAATGAGACCATCCAAGGGCGGCCCACCACCTGGTAAATGAACGTGGTTACCCTGCCAAACACCATTAATAGGCTTCTCGTGTATTTGATGCTTGTAGATATGTTGTTGATTCGTCTGGCGATGCCCCGACCTCGTTCCTACTAGCTCAACAGACGACTTAATCAGTCTCTTCAGATAAGCATTTAACCCGTTATTCAACAAATTAGCACAGTCCAGAGCCACCCCTCCCAAACCCTGACCCTCTGCTATTCTCTCCATCCGTCTTCTCAAATCCTCGGTATGAGACAATTCGCCACTGTCAGAGCAACTACCAAAGTTACCGAAACTACTAGCTGCCTGCGCCAAATTCCTTTTAGCCCCACCGATACTCGGAGGGCAGAATGGGATTCCCAGAGGCGCTTGAAGGGGAGGAACCTTGGCCGAACCCATATCGTTCCTTCGCTCGGAATCTTCCCTTGCCCTGTCGACATCCATCGTTTCGACCAAACCCACGGACGCATTCTCCGCCCTCCGAGGCCTCTTTGCAGGCTGCCCGGCTGGTGCTCCACCGTCATGATTCTGCTGCAACGGCCTCTTCAAATCACAGGAGCCCATGACACCGTTCTCCCGAACAGTCTCCTCATTGGGAGGTAAAAGTTGTCCGAGGGGGCTTGGCCTGTCCTTGATCCTCCGGGCGCCGACCCCGGACCGTGACCGACGCGGCGACTGCGGGACGTCCCCGTTGCACCACACGGGGGGCTGTGACGGCGGGGGCGTCTTGGCCTGGCAGGCATTCCTGAACACAGATCGCATCAGGTGGTTATGCAGGTGCAGGTTCTCCCTGCCGAGCGTCGAGAGCAGGAGGTTGTTGAACTCGGGCTTGCTCAGCTTCTGGGAGAGCAGCTGGTTGAGGTGGCCGAAGTACTGCCGGGCGCGGTCGGGGCCGACGCGTTTGGCTATCTGGGACTTCAAGTCCCCGAGGTTGATCCGGCCGGTGCTCATATTCTCTCTCAATGGGAAGCAGCTTCCAATTCCATGCCCAATAAAAAAAAATATAAAAATCCAATCTTTTCTTCTTCTTCTTTTGTCAACACAGAAAAGCTACCAAATTGGATAAATTTTTATTTTCTCTCTCTCTCTCTCTCAAGATTAGGGCTTTCTTCGCCTGGTGAAATCGGGGCAGCTTAGGAAGAGCATTGCGAGTGGGATCCTTAGAGGGAAGATCTGGAGCTGGAGGAGTGGTGGGAACCCTAGCGAAAGGGATCGGAGGAGGAGGGAGCTCTGCGAGGGAGTTGGATCTCAATGAGCTCTTCGTTTCAATCAATTGCAGTGTGGAATTGAACAAATCAAGCTACAGAAGAAGAAGAAGAAGAAGAAGAAGAAGAGAGAGAGAGAGAGAGAGAGAGAGAGAGAGAGAGAGAGAGAGATAACTGACCTATTGGAGCTAGCTGCTGGAAGTAGTTATTTCGAAGAAGAGAGCTCGAAGAATTCCTTCTTTCTTTTCTTTCTCTCTCTCTACTGTGATCTCTCTACTCTCACTTTGAATTTGCTGTGGAATTCGATCAGAGCACAAAAAATTTCCCCTTCCCCCCTAATTTTTTTCTCTCTCTTCGACTCGAGCGTCTCTCTCTCTCTCTCTCTCTCTCTCTCTCTCTCTCACCCTTTTCATTTTATCATTTTATTTTTATTTTTCATTTTAGGCCGCTTAAGATTTTGGAGGGTATTTATTTATATTTTATTTGTGTACTAGTTTAACTTAGTTGGTTAATAAGACTGAATGTGCCCTTTTATATGATTTTTTTTTTTTCTATAGGCACTACAAATTTTGTTTAGGACAGTCGATTGCTTTAGAATAATTCAATTTTTTATAATTTTTACTCAGAATAGTCTAAAATTTATTCAAGACAGTCCAACCTTCCCTTCTCAAAACCAAATCATAATTCTATGTCGTCGTCGGAGGCGGCGGCAGAAGGAGGAAGGAGGAGAATGGAGGAGGAGGAGGAGGAGGAGGGAGGAGGCGACAGCAGCAGCGGTAGCCGCCGTCGCTGAAGGCCGGTAGCCGTAACTCGCTCCCCGCAGGTCGCACAACCCTCCCTCGCGCACTGCGTCTCGCCACGCGCGACTCACCCCTCCGCCCCCACCCCACCCCACCCCCCTCCTCTCCCGCGCGCTGCGCCACGCCACGTACGACTCACCCCGGCCCGCCCTCGCTGCCGCCCGTCCCCTCGCTGCCGCCGCTGCTTCTTCTTCTTCTTCTTCTCCTTCTTCGTTTAGGACTGTCACAATGTTGACAGTCCTTCTAATTGGAAGGACTGTCAACATTGTTGACAATCCTAACAGTCCTGAAAAAAATTGGATTAGTATGGAACAATTTTTTTCGATGATAAACTTATAAATAATTCAAAAAAATATGGATTAGTCTAAACAAAAAATGTAGAAAAAAAACCTTTTATATAAAGATTGGAGTTTAGTGATGAATTTTTGGAGGGCAAATTGGGGAAGAAATGCTGCCCTTCTTCTAATGCACATTGCATTTCTGTACTGCTACACAGCTTTCTTTCTCCTTTGATTTGCTGTTTTGGGATGAGGAGAGAGAGAGAGAGAGAGACAGGGGCATGGAATGTAGGTTGTCTCATCATCAGAGACATACTTCTCATAAGTTGTTGTTCTTGGTTCATGAGAATGGTACTTTCTACCAACACCATGCACAAAATACACCACTTGTGAAATGAATTGGATTATGGTGCTTAAGACAAAAGATTACTACCTTTTTCCAACTATGTGGGACGGAAGTCATGGTATCATTCATCTCATTCATTATTTGTGGTCAATGGCCATTCATGTTTCTTTTTTTGAAATTATTGAGTATAACACAAAACGATAAGAGCTATCACATATTACGTGATAACATACTCAATTTAAAAAATAATACATAACAACACACTTAAGTTAAAAAATTATTAGAAAATAATACATAATTTGTTAGAAACAATACAATATTTCAAATATCCAAAAAAAACCTTGCTCACACAATTTTTTTCTTTCTATTCCATCTCATCATCCTGTGGTTTCGATTCCTGTTATAGGAGGTTTAAAGTTTTTGAAATCGTTATAGCCGGGTACGACGAAGGATTGCCAAAATTCTAGCAATCCTAAGAGTCGTAGGACTGCCAAAATTCTAACAATCCTTCGTCATACCCAATCCGACTGTTACGATTTTGAAAACTTCCAAACTACTATAATGGGGTTGGTTCGAGACCACCAATAATGATGTTCCAAAGTAGAAGAGGAAGTTGTGTGAGACAAGACCAGCACTGAGTTCATGAAGGCTCAAGACGAACTTTCAAAATAAAAATCCCATACATAATGTAAAAAACAATTAAGAAACTAAAATAAAAATAATAAAAAGTATTGTTGTCACAAACAATTGAACTAGGATCTCTAATATGCAAATCTAAGATGATAACCACCAGCCACCCTTCTCCCTCCTCGCCAACCCCCCCCCCCCCCCCCCCCCCCCCCCCCCCCGCAGTAGCAACATCAGCCGCCGCCGCCGCTCGCTCGTCTTGTTGTTGCTACTGCTGATGTTCTGCAGCAGGGAGAGAGGGGTGGGGGTGGGAGGATGGCGGCGGTGGCGAGGGTGGAGGAG
Organism: Iris macrosiphon; assembly: GCA_036927795.1. Taxonomy (NCBI): domain Eukaryota; kingdom Viridiplantae; phylum Streptophyta; class Magnoliopsida; order Asparagales; family Iridaceae; genus Iris; species Iris macrosiphon. Next base: position 108,936,155 of record JAYESA010000018.1, read on the forward strand.
CAGTGGGGGTGGGAAGGGACCGACGGCGGAGGCGAAAGGAAAGAGAGAAAAATAAGTGAAGGTCATTTTCGTCAAAAAAATGTGGTCAATTGGGTTGACCATCATGTCTAGACGAATTCCGTCAAAAGTGAAAGATCTTGTACATTATGAAAAAACTGTGGGATGCACCCTTAGATATGGTATAAAAAAAAGTAGGGGTGGGGTGGGGTGGATTCAAAATTTCTCTTAATAAAACCCAACCGCTGGAGCAAAAGCAGGCATACAAGTCTCAATGTCACAATCTACAGATTCATTAAAAAAAAAAAAAGCATCAGTAGACTGTTTAACATGGCCCAGAAATCCGAGCTTATGACATCATAGGATACTCTAACACAGACTTCAGTTTTTTTTTCTCACCATTTTTTTACAATACGCCCCAAGGGTCCAAGTTAAAATGGAAATCCTCCCTCCATGATGGATTTGAAATATACATCCACAGGGAGAAATATTATTCCATTAGAATATCTGCTTCTGAACCAACACTTTATCAGAAGTTAAAACAACAGGAGATATTAGCAAAGATAAAAACAAGATAGATGAAACAGACTTTGAATCTCTGGTATAGATGAAACAGACTTTGAATCTCCAAACAGCACAATTTCAGCAGATGCAACAAGTCTGTAAGGAAACAGGAAACTATGAGAAGATTAAACAATTGTATGGCAGATACAAGGATACATATTGAAAAACGAATGTGGAATAATGGAAGCATTCCGGTCAAAGTTATATTACGTAACAGAAGAATAGGAGAAAGATGATAAATATTTTGCCCCAGATGTCTCATTTTTGGTTATGGCAAAAGATTTAACGATTTCTAAAACCAAAGCAGGTGTACTGCTACCAATGTTTATTGGTTATTAGAAGCAAAAGGCATATTATATTACACTATCAGCAGTATTGCTTTTACTAGAATATCTACTATTTACGCTATTTGCACAATAGGGCGGATCCAGTA